>VTPC01090627.1:0-81641 GCA_011009095.1 Ignelater luminosus | reverse complement strand
CTTTAGTTTTTGATGTAGAATCCAAATCTGAAGTCAAAATTTCAAAATTTGACAAAATATGCGGACAGACATACAGAAATACAGACAGACAGACAGACAGACTTCGGAGTTCGTTGAAAAGTAAGCGCAAACCTCATCATGGCAATCAAAATTATTTATAAAAGAACAGAAAACCAAGTAAGAATATACCGTATAACAGTCTCTCCAAAAAATTCACTACAATAGAGGTCAGACAAGGGAGTGTACTGGATCCGCTATTATTCATATGCACCATGGACGAAATCATAAAAGCATGTTAGGGAAACAAGGAAAAATTTATAGTAGGGTATAACAGTTTGCAACCTATTTATTTACAATCATGTGCATTTGCGCATGATATAATGTTACTGACAAACCCAGAAGAAAACTTAGTGTTGAAATCTTGATAAAAGCATTAGAGGTACAAAAACTGTTTCTAAACATTAAAAAGGCAAACACAATGGTAATAAGCGACGAAAAGCGAGATATTAAATTGAAGATAAAAAAAGAAGACATAGAGCAAGTTACTAGCTACAAATACCTTGGGAGAACAATTGGTGAAAAGGGAAAAATCTAAGTAGAAATAAACAGAAGAATACAAGCTGCAAATCACATATATTTTGCTCTCCAAGGAAACTTCCTAAAACACAAAGAAATATCAGAAAAGACAAAATTATCGGTCTATAAAGTAATGTACCTACCCACATTGTTACATTGTGAAGAAAATTGGGTATTAACACAAAGAAATGAAATTTCTGAGGAAGATAGCGGGAGTAAAAAGAATAGATAAAATACAAAACGTAGCAAAAACGGTACTGGAAAATAAAAAATTAAACTGGTTTGGACATTTAGTAGGAACTCCCGAGAACAGACAGGTAAAAAAGATATGGAAAGCAAGACCAGTGGAAAGGAATAGGAGGGGAAGGCCAAGAAAAACGTGGAACAATGAAGTAGAGGAAATATTAAGAGAAAGAGGACAAGACTGGAACTGAGACAAGATGAGGCAAGTATGGGAAGGCATAGCTTGACCTACATTCGTTTTTAGTTCTCTTGAGAAGATTAATGGGCGCAGCCCAACCCGCTATTGTTTTACTTTTCTTAAGAAGTTTAATGATCTTGTATCACTGGAGGTTGTCCGTTGAAATGCAAATCCCGACACGTGTTCTCATTTAGCTCTCTTAAAATGACCAACGCATTTCTGCTTCAGGAGGGTTAAAAGAAGAGGAACTCTTTAGCCACCAAAACAGGCGCATCAGAGTCAGGAGGACTTGAGAAAAGCGCAACGGAGTGGAGTGGAGCTGCTACACCTGTAGTTTCGATAGTAGAAGCGATCATTCTAACTTTGATCAACTTTATTTCATCTTTCTCATTCTACATTAAACTTTCTCAATTTATTGTACTAAATATTTGATCACTCATTCCAATCGTTAAGGTACTGTAATACTCATTCCATTTTAATATTAAAATAAGATTTGTTAGTAAGTTAAGTAGTTACTCTTGACGACATTGTAGATATTTAAGATAACAATTTGATCTCAACTCACAACAGCGTTATTTTATTATCTTATATTTTTGATGGCCCTAAACGTTTGTCTTAGGGTTAGTGATACAGTCAAGACAACAAACAAGCAACATTCATTAAACCAAAACAAAGAATCCAGTCAATGAATTTTAAGTTTTTATCTTTGTGCAAGCAGGCGTCATTGTTTGGTTCCCTTGGATATATACATATACAGTGTGTCCGAAAAGTATGGGATATCCTATATATCTCAGTAAATATGCATTTTATGGAAAAATGTTTCCTATAAAAGTTGTTTAGTGTTTAGTTTTACATTACAGGGCAATACCAAATAACTATTTTTTAAAAAACAAAAGCGCGACGAATAATGCTTCAATTTTTTTTAATGGGAAGGTATCCCTTTATTGTACTCACTTGATAGAGAATGTTTTTTTCTTTTCAATGATGTAAAACTTTGATACACTTGCATAAGTAAATTTTGATTAAAACGCAAAACATTGCTTGAATAACGTTTAAAAGTTTATTTATTCATCTGTTACCTTTCCAGACGCGGTCTTTTAAATTTTCAATATCATCTAGTCACATTATGGTCGGTGTGATACACTTTTGTTTGTTGCAACAATTCAATGCATCGTAGAAATGTCAATTAATAACCGAACTGAAGCAAAAAGTTATTTGTTTAATTAATTTAAGCATTTTGATTAACGTTAGGATAACAAAGTTACAAAAATACGACTTGCTATGGATCGTTTATCAGAAAAACATCGTATCGAAATTTTAATGATGCTGGGATATGGAGACAGAAGGAGAGCACAGGAGGAAGTTTGCAATTTGTTTAATAACGTGCACCCCGAATACCATACTTCTCAGTCTACTGTAAGTAAAATTTTGCATAAATTTCATGAGACGGGTTCTATCAAAGATCGTCCAAAAACGGGCAGACCTAAAGTTCTAAATAATGAACAATGTGAGAATATAATGTTGGCTGTCGTGGAAAATCCACATGTTTCTGTTCGACAAATTGCTCGTGAACATACTTTGAAGAAATCCACCGCACACGAAGTTCTAATAAAGGAGAAGTGGCATCCGTATAAACCTTGTGTAGTTCAAGAATTATTAGAAGAGGATTTAGATCGAAGATTGCAATTTTGCGAAGAAATAACACATAGGCTTCAGGAAAATGCAAATTTTCATAAAAATATCCTCTTCACTGATGAGGCAACGTTTTGTTTGAATGGTAACAAATAAAACACGCGCTACTGGTCTTCGCTAAATCCTGGCTGGTATGTAGAAGGGCACACCCAATATCAGCAGAAAGTCAATGTCTGGGCAGGAATTATTGGAACCCAAATTTTGGAACCTTTTTTTATAGAACATAATTTAACAGCGAACGCTTATCTAGATTTTTTAAGATTTGACTTAGTTCCTGCTTTAGCTGTTTTATTTCCTAATGAACTAGATCCAGATGTACCCTATAACAGAATATGGTTGCAACAAAACGGGGCTCCTCCTCATTTCGGAATTAATGTCCGACAGTTTTTTGATAATACTTTCCCTTGTCGATGGATAGGCAGAAGAGGTGCAGTAGAATGGCCAGCTCGCTCGTCGGATTTAAGTCCACTTGATTTTTTTCTGTGGGGTCATCTTAAAAATAAGATTTATGTCGATATGCCTGAAGATATTGAAACTCTAAAAGACCGTATTAGAACAGAGATTAGAGCTATCACACCAGAAACGATTCAAAATGCAGTAAACGAATTTAAAAGACGACTTTATCATTGCCAAGCTGTGAATGGTGCACACTTTGAACACCTTCTATGAACTGTAGAGTTTAGTTATGCAAAATTTTGAATAAGTAACAGATGAATATAGAAATAAACTTTCAAACAATTTTTTGCGTTTTAATCAAAATTTACTTATGCAAGTGTATCAAATTTTTACATCATTGAAAAGAGAAAAACATTCTCTATCAAATGAGTACAATAAAGGGATACCTTCCCATTAAAAAAAATTGAAGCATTATTTGGTGCGCTTTTGTTTTTTTTAAGAAATAGTTATTTGATATTGCTCTGTAATGTAAAACTAAACACTAAACAACTTTTATAGGAAACATTTTTCCATAAAATGCATATTTACTGAGATATATAGGATATTCCATACTTTTCGGACACACTGTATGTTAGTTTTTACAATTATAATAGATGGTATAGTTGGTTTTCCTACCTTTACCCGGGATGATTTAGAGTTGTATTGTGTTCAAGTTAACTGTTTCTTTTCAATTAAGCAGATAGATGACAAAAGTCAGCAGTATCATTGATGAATTAAATTAAAAATTGAAATCATTAATTCATACAATATAAATAACAAACAAATGCCTTCTGATGCTAATTTATTTTATTACCACAAAACATTTGGTAATAATACAAGGAAATGTTTTGGAGATTCTTGTTCATTGTCTAATTGTTTCACTGAATATTCCAATACGATTTCCATTAAGGCTATAATTTCTAATTTACATTTTATAATAAGATTGTGGTTCATCCACATCGTTACTACCTAGATATTTGTTTCCTAATTTGAATACCAAACAGCAACCCGTAAGTGCTGCAAGTGGTACAATGATTAACACATTTTTTTAAATTTTTCTAATGGTATTTTCTCCTGGTCCGGCCGTTTGCAATCGCTGTCGTTCGTTTCCCAATCTTAGTATATGATTTTCTTAGATTTTTAATTTTGTTATAAATAGTATAATTTACAACAAAAAGAAGCACACAATTTCACAATCAAGATCAATAGTTGATTCACGAACTGCTTCAGCATATGCTAACCTTACATTTTACTGAAACGTCGTCAAATGTTATTTGAAAACAAACTTGGCAATTAAGCAATTATACAATTCAATTTCAAAGCAATCTTTGCAATTAGGTAGTTCTAGTAAAATACCTCTAATGAAGTTAATTAAACATCAAAACAGTTTTATTTATTATTAAAACAATTTCCTGATATATTTCAAACATTAGCACACAGTTCGAAATAAATTATAACGTCACACATAGAATCATTACTACCTCTTTCCCTATCAAAGGTAAATATATGAAACTGTCACATAAGCAGACATTGTTTTTGCAAAAAAAATGTTGAAAGATTTACTCAAAGATGGAATAATTGAGCTAACGAGTAATCATGAAGGCTAGTCGGAGACTACAATTCTTTAAACAATGTTGCAGTTCTGGGCAGTTACCCAATTGATGCTCTTCATTTAAAAAGCATATTATCACATGCCAATACCTGAGGAAGACAACAATTGTCACACTTCTTACTGGTCAAGACGTTACCGTTTTTACTGACCGTAAACCACTATCTACTGCAATTACTAAAAGTAACGACAATTATTTACCAAGAGACTGGAGAAACTTTAGAATATATTTTCTAATTTTCAACTAAAATACAGTACATCAAAGGAAATCAGAACGTCCCAGCTGATTTCTTAATTAGGGTGTTACAGATTTCTGAAACGCCAGAATGAAGCGAATAGAAGAGGATTGAAAATAAATGAAGGAAAAACTAAATACATGTGCTGCAGAAAAAAATAATGTCGAATATTAAATGTGGAAGTCATACTTTTAAGGCAGTGGAAACATTTAATTATTTAGGCGTAATAGGAACAATGAAAAATAAGAGTTAAAGGAAAGAATTCAGAAAGGATACAGAGCATTTCGCTGTAACAAACAGATGTTAAAAGATAAAAAATTAAGCAAAAAGACTAAATTGAGAATATGTAAGACAATAATAAGGCCAGTAACAACATATTCAACAGAAACAATAATACTGTCAAAAAATGATTAAAAAATGCTTAAAGTATTAGAAGGAAAAGTGATAAGAGCAATAGTGGGTCCAAAATATATATACAGAATGGAGAACATGTCAACATTAAGAAATATCACAGAGTTGAATCCAAATTACGGTAGAACCAGAGGAAGACCAAAGAGTAGATGGAAGGAACAAGTAGAAGATGATATAAAAGAATTAAAAATAGAGAACTGGATAAGACTAATTGCAGACAGGAAAAAATGGAGAAAGGTAGTTCATCAGGCGAAAACACAGCAATCTTTGTGAAAAAGGAAAAATAGACAATAAGGACTAATCCACCTTGTAAAATTGGATAATTTAAGTTCTAGCATATTAGAACAGCTAAAATTTCTTTTGAAATGTAATAGCTTAACAACAAATAACAGTACTTAGTACATTATTAGTTCAGTGCATTCCCTTTTTTGGATTATAATAAAAAACAAGAAATCAGTCAAGCCTATTAAAGTTCCCGTTGTATACCTATCTGAGTACACCTATGTAAATAAAAATAGAATAAGAAACCTTCTTTAAGGAAAGAAACGCAATATGGTTGCATTTGGCAATAGAAATTGCTTTTGTAATTTTTTTTTCTATGAAATTTGTATTTTATGATATTTCTCAAAATGTATCGTCATCAATATCTCGAAAACAACGGGCAATATTAAAATAACATTTTTGTGTACCTACATAAATGCTATTGTAAGGTAGGTGTCATTATTTTTCAATTTTCTATAGCCACTAGGAAGTGGAGATATAAAGAGACACGCTTGGTTAAATATCCGCTAGCTTGGAAAAGGTGTATTTCAAAATCCATGTCGATACAAACTTTTTTATTACTTTGGATGGAAAGATC
Source organism: Ignelater luminosus (assembly GCA_011009095.1). NCBI lineage: Eukaryota > Metazoa > Arthropoda > Insecta > Coleoptera > Elateridae > Ignelater > Ignelater luminosus. The sequence goes on along the minus strand of VTPC01090627.1, from coordinate 75,402 downwards.
AGTTTTTTAAAGTTTGCCTCGCATATTAGAGATAATAAAATAATTTTCATTTTTAATCAGATTAGGAAAAATAAATAAATAATGTTTCTGTCACTAAAAGGTTGTTATTATCGATAATAATAACAATCTTGCATCTTATCCCCCTATAAATGTTTATGTATTATACAGTGTCCGCCATATGGGAAAAGCTTTTTTCTATTTTGCGTTTAGAATAAGTCTATTCAAGCACCCAAATGACGTCATTTGAATGTTAGAATAAGTCGTTGGCGTGATAGAATAGACTAGTAACATTTACTGTATTGATGTTGGTAGCGTTGAACTGTCATACGTCAAAGAACAAAGCAAATGGGGTCGTTTCCTGAAATGGATTTATTGAAATCTAAACAGATATTATCATTCTAGGCAGAATATATAGTTAATATCCATTAACAGTTATTTCCGTAATATGATAACTAAAGAGTCGGTAGACGGTCTGTACAAATAGTAGAGCTGACAACGTCGCAATTGCGTTGTTGTGTCTTTGCTGTCATTCGTTAGTTATCGGATTTCTCCGCTTTGTCGATTTCAACCTTGATTTCAACCAAAGATAATATAATTATCTGTATTTTTTACGTCTGTTATTGACTATTGTTTTGTAATTTAATGGTTAGCGTATTTGAATAAAACGTTGTAAATATAATATATATATATATATAATAACATAATACCGCATAACCTCAACAATAAAATTCAAACTTCTAAGCGCTTCCTATAATACCGACAGCACTTCCATTTTCAGCGTTGTCATATCGTCAAAGACTTGTGACGTCACAGGAGTGGCGGGAAAAGTTTTTTAAACTTTAAATTGAAAAAAAAAAGTGAAAATAGAAGCAGAAAAAATCTGAAGAAAAGCCAGCGTTAATTTAAAGCGAAAGTAACCCAAATAAGCAAAAATAATATTTTAGAAACGACCCCATTAATAAATTTGACATTTTTAGAAAGAATGTTCGAAAAATTGACTTATTTGACCGAATTTTGAAAAAGGTCATGAGCAGTGTTGGGTACGATCTAGATTCAAGTATTTAGATCCTAAATCTAGATACGAACCGATAAGATCTTGTATATGGATTTAGGTACTGTTTTGAAGAATATCTTTTGATCTGATCTAGATACCAATTGAATGGATCTTAATTCTTTAGATCCAAGATCCATACTAGATCAATCGAAGTAATTATATTTAACTTTTGAAAAATTTCCTTTTTAATACTCAATTTCCGACATAAAAAACACGCAGGCTTAGTCATTCAAAAATAAAATTTTTTTAAGTAAAATAAAAATTTTAATCTGCTACATTTTGCATCAAAATTGTCATCGATAAAGAAAGATAAGAAACTAGCAACCACTTTGCATGTAGTTCCTAAATGTTCTAGATTTATAAGCAAAACTCACAATGAACAAAAAGTAATTAATTAATTGCTTCTATTACGTTGGTGCCCTAAGGGCCGGTATTCCAATCTCCCATTAGAGTTCCAAATAACTAATCGACAAATATCTTTAATGGGAGATTTTATTTGAAGGTTTTGTTAGTATGGTATTTCAGTAGGTTTTTATTTGCCGAATAGTTATTTTAAGCTTTTCTATTATTTTCCTACGTTGGAAACCAAGTAAATTCTATAATAAAGATAGATAGACGGCGACTAGCATATACCGATGTGCGATAACACAGATTAAATAAAGGTCAGATATTTCACTTCGACAAATTTATGGATTCTATTGCTCTCTCTCTCTTTCTCTCTACCTCTCTCTCAAAGCAACTCCTAGAACTTGCTATTTTGACATGTACTGCGCAAGCAGCACAGCGTGTTATGCACTTTTCATAAAACGCGCGTAAAAGAGTAGGCGTGGTAAACTCCCAAAGCTGCAAATGTAAATGTGCAGAGACAAGAAATAGGAACATTGGAAGTGAAATATCTGACCTTTATTTAATCTGTGGCGATAGCAAACAGTAGTGCGATTTTTCGCCACAGTGGCTACTTTTAACTAATAATGGCGACAAGAAATTCAGTGTTGGCAATGGCAACTCAAAGTGCTACTTTTTTTTTAAAGGCCACTTTTAAAAAAGAAAGGCAATTTCTAAAATAAAATAAATAAAATTTGTGCAGTTGTCATCGCGAGTTTGACACAGCCAGATATTTATTCTATCGCACGAGTTACTTCCAATGTTAAAATCTCTAGTGGCGGTCCGTTTTGGTCAAGTACTTCTCGATCTATTCTTGTATCGTCAAATAATTCATGGATGTAATTTAGCCACTCTCTCTCTCTACATCTTGTTGGTTGGTGATTAACTGATTACCATTGGTTTTCAGCGTGTAGTGTTGGGAAATTCTTTTTTTTTTGTTTAGTGACTTCTTTTATTTTCTTATGTACATTAAAATGATTGTGTTTTTATTGCAACTCTTCTAGCTCATGACATCGTTCTTCCATTCATTTCTCTTTTGCTTTCCTTATTGATTTAGTTATAGTTCTATGAATCTCTCTGTATTTGATTTCATTTCTGTTTTTATAACATCTTCTCTCGTCCATTAATTCTATGATTTCCGGTGTCATCCATCTTTTGTTCATGGTGTCTTAGTCTTGCTTGAGTTTTTCAGTTTGTACTTGGCAGATTATATTCTTGATAGTATCCCATGAGTTTTCGACAGTGTCTTCTGTTAGTGAGGGAGCTTTGCTATTGATTTGTTTATTCAGTGTCTCCGGATTTTGGATAAATTAAAAGTTTGGCTTTATCTGTTTATTGCACGGTATTTTCTTTAGTCTTATTTCTAGTCTGCCTATGACTGGGTTATGATCTGACCCGCTGTCTGCACCAGGATAGGTTTTAAGATCATTCCTGTCATTTCTTTCACCCAGACCGTATTTTCTAACGATATCTTCTACCTTTCCTTCACCAACTTTAGCGTTGAAGTCGCATATGATAATGTTGAATTCTGCAGCTTAAGGCCCATAGAGAGACTTCTGAAATCATTGATAGTTAGTTTTTGGAATCCCGACTTCTCTGAAATTACATCGAACTTCTTGCATTCCTTATATTAGAATTTGGATATTTAAAGCCCAATAGTTAGAATTCAAGCCTTTGTCAATGCAGAAAAGTGCTTCAAAGGCCTGATTGTTGTTTTCAAAGAAACCAGTTTATGATATGGGTCGTAGGGATCTAGACCAGGTGTTTCAAGTGCACGACAGGATGGATTATTACCTCACTTACAAACTGAATTCGTTTACGCTTATTCGAGTTGCCGTCAGAAATATATTGAAATGTATAAGAAAACAAAATCAAACTTCACCTTCTCCTCCGAAAGAAAAGCTTCGAAGTTGCAATAATTTCTCTGACTTCGATTGGAAAAATAACTGTTTCATTTGTGGGCAAGAAGCTGATAAGGCAAAGGAAGCAAAATAAAGATGGGCGAAGACAAATTTCGTATGTTAGTACTCCAACTTTGAACGACTCCATCCTAAATTTTGTAGTCGTTCAGAAAAATGATTACTGTCGAGAAATTCATAAAAGAATTTCTGGTATAATAGATCTACAGACACTTGAAGCAAAGTATCATGCAGATTGCTATAATTCACTTACAAATTCTATTCACCTGAGTAACGTTGAAAAGAAAACTAATCCTAGAATTTTGATGATAGATGCAGCAATGCAACAAATATATATAAGTACATAGAAGAGAATGACGACTGCCACTTTACCATGCAAGAATTGAAAAATATGATAACTACTGAGCATATCCTGGATGAAGAAAACTATTAAAAGACGACTAATAGATCGCTTTCACGATGATATTGTTATTTCAAGTAAATTTGGAGCCAATAGTATTATATGTTTTAAAAAAAATAATATAAATGATATATTAACAGAAAATTGGTACAACCAAAGATGTAATAATAAAGAAGAATAGGAATTTCGGATATTAAAAGCGGCTAGAGAAATTATTAGAAGGCACATAAGAACTCAAGTCTACGATAATAAAAATTAACCACCAAGTGACAAAATGCTTGAAGATGTTGATGAATCAATCTCAAAATCGTTGATGTTTTTACTGTCAGAAATAATCTTGAAAGATAAAAAAAACAAAGCAGAAACTATTCCTAATTATGAGAAGAAACGTAAATCTATAGCGCATGCTATAATATCAGCCGTGCGACCTTGATCATTTCTTTCACTTCTGCATATTACTTTAGCTGTGATGTTTCATAGAAAATTTGGCTCCAAAAAGTTATAAATATATGTAATTTCTTAGGTTTTTGTGCTTGATACAAAGAGGCTACGTTATACGAAGCTTCAGCAACTTTTGCAAGTCCATCGGAAATAAAACCTGGCACTTGTTCAATTTGTGCATGATATTGCTGACTTTAATATTAACGTATTTAATGGTAAAGGAACGTTTGATTATATGGGAACCATTGAAATAGCTACTCCAGCTGATGGTATACAACCTCGACGATCTATTAAATCAGATTGGATCGACTTTTATTGATTAACAAATAAGTAAAAGCGAAATAAAGGGCAAAATATTATGAAAATCATGGTGGGCTTTTGCAAATTTGCCTTCGGGTAAACAATTGCAAAGGAAACATTTTTTTTCTCATGACCCGTGTTGGAGAAGATCCTTCTTCTCAGTATCTAGTTCCAGATCCAGATACTTTTTCAAACATGCATCTAGTTCAGATACAAGATCATCTTTTTAATTATGTACCTAGATACAGATCCAGGATCTATCAAAAAATATCTCGATCCTTCTTAGATACTTTTTATTTTTGTTTCACGAAAGGATTAAGGATGTTACCTAATTAATAATGTTTACCTGTATGAATGAGATGAACTTTTGCACCAAAGCTCCATTTTTATTCTTTACATAGAAATAAGGAAAAGAAGATTATTTAGACTGTTGTGCAATATGTATCTAATCAATAAGTGTTTTGAATTAGATTGGATCGACTTTTATTGATTAACAAATAAGGAAAAGCGAAACAAAAGGGCAAAATATGAAAATCGTAGTAGATTTTTGAAGATTTTCATACGGGTAAACAATTGCAAAGAAAATATTTTTTCTGGTCAAATAAGTCCAATTTTTGGGCATTTTTTCTAAAAATGCCAAGTTTGACAGGTAATATAACCTGATACCGGAAACAAATTTTCCATAAGTCATTCAATAAAAATTTTTCCCATATGGTGCAGACTTTTTGGTGGACACTATACCTATGAAACGAGGTAGATCAACAGATATTCAATAAGTTAGGTGCAGAGCCCTAGAAAATTCTGAATCTAACCTATATTTGGTTTAAAATGTTAAAACATTCTTTAAAACTCTTTTAATGAAAAAAGTTTTAAATTTTTTTATGAAGTAGGTATTATGCAATTATGTTCGAGTATCTAACTAATTACTCTAATTCATTTAATTAATTTGCTACTTACACTACTGCATACTTTATTTATACATATAAACTTTTTAATCCAAAAATATGTGGACTGTTTACACAGTCGTGATGTAAATTAAGATTTTACAATTTAATCTAACTCTACGATCAAAGCGTGCCAAAACAATGTATAGTAACGAAACAAAATTAATTCAAATATTTGCTTTACAAAATTAGCCATTAAAGAAACGGAATCGAAGGAATTGGTCCCACTTATTAAAGCCTGATTGTGGAAATAAACAGAATTGTTAGAAATTAACGGTTATTATTTAAATGGTACAAGAAAAAGGCAGGTATTAAAAATAAGTACCAACGGCGTATTTAATATTCTATGTACGTAAGCAAAAAAGTCAATATATCGATTTCGAGCGACAAAATAAAACTAGAACTGCACTGAAATTGCCATATTTACAACTTGAAGATAATCAACAATTAAAATGTTGGAAACTAAATTGGGTTACTTCGTACATGCAAAAAATTATAATCGAATTTCTGTCAATAGATAACCAAAACAAAAACAAAACAGATTCATCTCACGAAAACGCAACCTTTTAAGGGCTATTTCGTGACGTAATTAAATTATAGCATCCACAAAACATTAAAAAAATCAAATTACTTTTGTTAGGAGTATCAAATTGTATTAAGCTTACCAACGTTTTCTTCAGAGTAGACTCCTGGGGGGCCAACGGTAGCAATTAAGAAAAGTAGAGCAAAGCGCAGGGCACCGCTGGGCCCCGGCATGGCCTAAAACAATAACTTTAAGTCGTTTTTGTTCATTTACTTAGAAATAATTAACATAATAATTTAAATTTTCATCTTAATTATCTTGGAGTGTGGCAAACCATATGCGGTTTGGCTTTTTCAAATATTTTTACATTATCTCCTTCCGTGAAAGGATATAGCAATCATTCTTGTATACCACAACGCCCTTTCTTAAGTATCAACGATTTTCTAAAGGATTAATCTTGTTTTATAAAGGACGCATAGGGTAGCCAAACAGGTGGGTGTCCAATATTGAAGGTTTTCAATAAATAAATGAAAATTTAAACATATTTTACCTTTAATGAAGGCCAGCGCGGTTCACAGCATAGCTCTATTGTGTTTTTGGTCACTGTCTTGACACTATATTTCGAAAGCTTTTACAAATCCGTAAGACGGCCCAGACCGTCTTGATTTTCCAGATGTATTCTGGTAATGACTGCGACGTCGAGCGCCGGCGCCTCCAAACGCGAAGGCGTGCGTGGGTTGGAAAATCGATTCGTTTTCAGGGTCTGGTTTTGTCTAAAATTTTATACAACACTGATGTTAAAAACTTTTGTCTACCGAAAAAAGGGCTTAGCTGACGGGAGAGTTACGTTACAGTTTAATTAATTAATTAAACTTCGACTTTTTAAACGGTTTTTAGTCGTTTAACTAATGAGAACTTGTCAGAACATACCGGACGCCCCTTTTTAACTAATGTATGATAACAATGTATACATTACCACAAACGATATGTAATTGAGTGATAAGTCCATATGGGCCTTTATATTCAGAATGTTTTATCTCCCGACTGGTTCCATACTTGTGTGTAATGAATTTATTTACATAGTAGGCACTCGTACAATCGTTATTTTATTTAGAACGGGGAATAAAAATGAACTTTAACAAATGTGTATTCTTTATTTTTATATGTATACAGTAAACAAGATCATTTGTACACTTAAATCGTGTAATTCATCATGTCCTTCTTTACCTTAATTGCATGTATTTCACCTAAAAGACATTTTTTTGAAACACAGTTGAATTATTGTTTATAAAAACGTAATAGAAAATACGGAAACATAAACATTCACTTAAATCTAATTTCTCTAACAAAAAAGATAAAAATCATAACAATACATTACTTACATCCCCATTAAAATCCAACCTACCCTCAAAGCTATTTTTAGAAACCAGCGTGGGCCGACAGCAACGTTCTTAATTTAGATATTGTACATACTTTTCTATAATAAATGACAAATATGATTGCAAACTTTTGAGAAAAGGTTTCGAATGTAATTGCAATTTCTAACAATTTATTGGCTATTTCATTTGAAGGTTAGCCCGGAATTTGCGTTGGTGTTCTTTGCTGTAGGGTATGTGTGTGTGCATAGGGCTACAGAATCAAAGCGGGAAATGAAAATAGAAAATGGAAAATGGAACCGGAGATGTAATCTTGCACAGCTTTCATGTTCAGATGTTAAAAATGTTTTGGTCGGTTTTGAATATCAGAATTTGTGTGCTTGGTAGTGCTATTTTTATCATAAAAATCTTTTTTAGCTTTCAAATTAAATTTCCTTTTTTCTCACTCTAATTTTAGCATTTTTAAAAAACCTTTTTTAAGGTTGTACACAAATTGTTCGATGATAGAATTATCAGTTCCAAATTTAGATATTTCATCATCATTTTCGATAAAATCCTTAGGGTTAGATCTCGTTCTCCCTTAGAATGTGACTTTAATTTGTCCATTGTTAATCGTTTGCATTATCAATTTCCATTGTTTCTTGTCTATTATTATTATTAATTTCTTTCTATAAACCACTTTAGATGTCACAAACTAACACCACTTAGTTACCATCAAGCAGGGCGGAATGGAGTGTGAGAAAGATCAAAGACGCGAAAAGGTTCTTTGATAGGGGCAGGTGAAGTAAGCAACCGACTATTCAGGTGCGGTAAATTGCACCCTTTTTTATTAAAGAAGGACAGCAAAGCAAATAAATAACAACAGATAAAGCAAATTCCCATAACGACTAAAATCTTTACTTATGTTTCAAATTTGTATTGTTATTTATTCTGTATCTGGTAAAAACTTTTTAACTGAACGCGCAGCCAACGCATACAGCGTGCAGATTATAGAATCAAGAAACATTTTCCATTCTCAACTGTATTCACTATTAACATATTACTTGTTAGATTTTGTAAAAACATTGCAATAATTAAAAAGGTTGATGCACTCGCAAGTTCGGTTTTACTACACGAAAGGATTAATTTGTCAAATATATCTTATTTGTTTTTCTGTACCGTCCTCATATAATTTAACACTGACAATTCTTCAGGCCATTCGGGATCATCAAGCTCTCGTTCTGCAAGTTTATAACGGGGACACCCGTTATAACAAATTTCTAACAAAAACTATTACATTTGAGGCGGTCATTCGCCCGGCTAATGGGGTGGGTTCTGCTGAATAACAAGACACTTACTCCACTTTAAATTTTATCTGCTTTATTAACAAAACCAATTAAAAGATTATAATAATACAGTAAAGGATAAAAACATGTCTGGTCGGGGAGGAGGGAAGTGTGAAGGTCCAGCGGGTTCACCCCGGCGCGTACAAACCCCCAATTTCTCGCTAGCTCGAATTTATTGTCTCTTTCTCCAAGGGCGATAGTGATGCGCGTCGCCCTCATCCTCCGTCTACTATTATTCCATATTCCCAATGATGACCCTACCTACATAGATTACCACTGAAGTTTTTAATCTCAGATTTACTGGACCCATTCTTTGATGAGCCATCTTTCATTGCAACTTCGCTCCCCTCGTTACTTCTACTACTTCCTATCATTACTCCAGAACGTGCACCATCCATGTCTTACTAGAACGAGTTCCAAGCACTATTTACAGATTAGTTTGGTATCTCGAAAAACATAACTTTCTATCCCCGTATCAGTATGGGTTTCGTCGTAACCGCTCCACCCTCGACAACCTGGTAACACTAGACAACGTTATCCAGACTAGCTTCGACTTACGTTAGCATACCGTTGCTGTTTTCTTTGACACAGAAAAGGCTTATGACATGACGTGGCGCCATTAACACTTTAAATGTCATTTATGATTGGAGCATGCCGTGCTAATTAAAAGCTTCATTTCGAACCGAAAGATGCTGTGTCCTCTTCGGTCGATATAGAAAATAGAATCCCACAAGGCTCTAAGCTCAGCGTGGCTCTATGTATTACCAACGTCAAAAAGCTTCTAGAAACTAGACGTTTTGGGAGGAACAACATGTAACGTAAAACTCGCGTTACAGTATGAATTTTACAACAACTAGAATCGCTTGGTCCTAGGACAGCTGACTCAAGTTGGAAGCTTCGGGCGTAGGTTTTTGAGATTATACTCACAATAAAACACTTGATATAAATTTAATTAAGAATTTATTAAGAAAAGGAAGTAACTGAATAAAATGTAACAATGAAACTGCTTGGACGCCTTTTTCTTTAATACCACAAAACAGGAAACATGTATTATGAATCAATGTAATCAAAGAGAATTTATATCAATAGAAAATTGAAATTCAAAAAATTAAATAATGTAAAAATTAACAATCGCAAGTAATTTAATTAAATTTCAAATCTTTATTGCTAGTTTCAAAAACCTATAGGTAAGCAAATATCAAATAGTAAATAAATTTAGTACAATGAAGAGTTTAAATTTACAAATTGAAGAATAAAATCAAAGTTACGCTAGAAAGTGATACAAACAATTTGTTATCCCTACACTCGAGCGGCTAATCTCAAATCCGTACGCGCGATGTCTATTATAAATTTAAGAAAATAAAATATTAAACGAACCTTTTAAAATTTACACTAACTTTTTAATAAATAAATCAAAAGAAGAAATTTTGGAAGAAAACTCAGATTTGTGATTAATTCACAAGAGTGATTGCTTTTATTATATTTACATCAAATAAAGAATCTACAAAAAAAATCTGAATCTGAAAGTATGACCAGTAAATGCTTAGAAAAGAACACAAAAATTGAAATGAACATCAAATAGGTTTCGAATAAAAATTGTAAGTGTAAAAAAATCTTACCAAAGATCTTCATATGCGTGTTCCGATCGGAAGCTGCAGATGCTAAAAGAATATCCTAGGACAAAAAATTACAGCGTGACATTCAATTAAAATCCGAAAACTAAGAAAGTAATCTGACAAATCAAAATTTAGAAACAAATTCGTCTAAGCGCAAAGATCTCAATTGTATCAAAATAAAAAAAAATGAACGGGGAGGATTCATTTGAATACATTCTGTTAAACAAAAGAAATTCTAAAGGCATTCAAACTTTTAATTAATAAGGAAGTTATTTCAATGCAGTTAAATTTTACAGTGAAATGTGAGTATTAGATTTTTCTTTTGTTATTAAATTCAGTCCACCGGGCGCCGCCTCCTCAGGTTCAGCAAACCAGATATAGAAGATGATCCACTCCGACCAGTTATTGAGGGTAGGGATTACTCTTAATAATTGACCCGGGAAACCCACCAGAAGAACTCTTGTTGGCAAAAATCTCCGAGATGGTAGTACCCGGAATCCAACAAAATAAAAAAAACTGGAGACAAGGAACATCTATTAGAAACGATGAACACAAGGAATGCAACAAAAAATAATTGAGGGAAAACTCATCCCTAGATAAAGGGTTTTTTTCTCTTTTGCACAACACTCGAAAGAAACTCAAAGAATTAAAAGAATTACGAGAAAACTGCACGCTAGTCGCGTCTCGTCTCGTCTTATCTAGGGCTTCAATTAAAGAAAACGGAATAACAGGGGTCATGAGAACTCAAAAAAAAAACGCAAGGGTACACGAGATTTGAAATAAAAATCTTCAAACGGACAAAAACTAAGCTTATCTCATAACCGGAGCAACATGTGTTCACCACCTTGCTAACCTAGAAATCTGGAATTTAACCCCCTTTAAAGAAACAATATAGAGAGAGATTTCAATCTTAAAGCAAGAGAAAAGCAAGCACGAACTAATAATATCCCTAAATGGATTCCTGGAACGAATAAGAACCCTATTTATTCAAAACTAAGAACCTACGGGCATCCTGAAAGAGGAAAATTAGCCAAAAATCATGTAACTGGAGAGGGACCGTTACAAACGTTAGACGTAGACGATCTCTGTATTTTTAAGTTAGGGTCTTCGTTGGCACAGATAACTATAGACTTACAACATGCTATTGACCAACTCGTTTTTATTGTTTTATCGATTACTTTCACCAAACACAACCAGGTAATTTCTTACATGCATCACTGAGAAACCTTGTAATGTTATTTTAAAATTCGCACTAAATCCACCCCTGTTTTTCAATTTCGTTCGGATATTTGTTTTCTTGACGCGCAATATTTAAATTGTTTCATTAAACAAACGTTTGTTATAATGTTATTTTAAAGAATTAATATTTTTGTGGTCTCGACACCTAGACTCCAGTAGACGTGTCTTTCGTTGATTTCCAATATCAAATTCCCAGAATCATTAGTTGCAATATTGGAGTCACACAGTCTCGGGGAAGTCAAATTTAAACTAGCGAATCTACAAGTAAAATTTTCCATTGTCGCATAAAGAGTATTAATGTCTTAATCTGTTAGGGTGTATATCCGACTTTTTAACCCCACTTCCGTAAGTACGAACTGCGTAACAAAAAACGCAGAGGTTAGGAGTACGATAAGAGCTGCGTACTCGAATCAACGTGTGGTAATTTTCGACGTTTACCTCTACATCCCCTAATTGGATTCAAACCAAATTAAGTGAAGCGACCCTCTTAGAAAAAAAGAGAGATCGGACTGGAGAAATCGTAATTTCTTTGTATCAGAGACGCGCAATAGTCGCGGAAGAAAGTGGTTTGTTTGCCAACAGCAAGGCTTATAAATTTCGTTATCGTGAGGAATGTATAACCCAAATATAATTACGCTGGTGTCCTCCAGGAAGCAGAAATTGTAGAGGGTAGGAACGCAACCATTTTGGCCCCGTTGGTGTAGCATCTGTGTGTATACTACATTTTGGAAGCTCCGCAAAATTTTAATAGTGCTTGAGACTCAGTGATTTTCGTTTATAAAATTGTGTGTAAACGCCTGGATTTTGTTCTTATGTTTTTTTTTTGCGATTAACGTAAAGTAAGTGGTTGTTCTTCGAAATTAAAGTTTTCTCAGTTATTGGATCTAGCTGCCTTTCGTCGGAAAACAGAGGTCTGCACATACCTTCTGGAAGAAAGAATTCCTGTATGAGTAAGAAAGAAAACCTGCTATGTTTTATTATATGAATTTTAATGTTTAAAGACTAGGAGAACGTCGAGCTTTGTGAAATATTTTATACGAAAACTTTGCTTAGACAGGATCAGTTTCGTATTGCTTTATTGAATCATAATTTTTTTACAAGTAACTTTTTAACTAATTTGTAACAGGAACGTTCCCAGGTAATTTTAGCTGGTGTTTGATAAATTTTTGCAACAAAATTACTAACTTGGCAATCATTTCTTTGTTCTGAAATGTAATGTTCAGTTGTCAATATTTAACAATTTATGGTCAAGTTTACCTTAGTCGGGTTAATTAATATTTGAATTTTGATCTTTTGTGTTCTATTTTAAAATTTTAACGTAACAGAATCATTTCGCTTTGTTTATTGTAACAATTTGTTTTTCTTATAGTTTGTTTCTGTTTTTTTTATTATTTGATCGACTCTGTTCTCCAAACAGAAATTAATTTATGCCTCTTATTGATATTCTTTTGTAGTGCTATTTTGTTATTGTTTTTGTATTTTTTTGTTTGTGTATGTTTGATTCGTTTTTTTTAATATCATTATTGTTTTAATAAATGTAAGTAAGGTCGACTTCTTGTATTTTTGTTTTTGTAAGTGGATCTCTGGTCCAGGCGAAGCAGCTTAATTTCATTATTTTGTTCTTTTGGCTATCAAAAAGCACGTAGTGTATATTCCAAATTTCAATTATAGACTAGATATCTTTGCTCAAGAGAGAAATAAATATTGAATTGGCATTTCTCTCTTGTATTGTTTTAAAAGAAGGAAGTCTTCAGAGGACTTCCTTAGCAAAATTAAGTAAGACGAATCAAGTGCTTATACAGTGTTTATTTTGTGTATTGAGTCTCATTGATGAAACGTCAGAGCGAGTTTTAATAGAGCTTCCACGAGGTAAGTTACACACAGGGTGAGGTTTCGTAAGAGGCCTATATACAGGGTGTCGGATTCACGAGTAGTCGCGTGACCGACCATCAGAACCCTTCGATCTACGACTGCTGGCGCCCTCTTTTACGACCATCTATTAGTTTAATAAGAGTTTTGGAAAACGGTGAGCTTCTCTTTGTGAGAGATTAGCCAAGTTTATTTGAGAATCCACCCCATCTGCGGCATGAGCCACGGGATTTAACATCTACCATTGGTCTGGACGGGATTTGTGCATACTTTTGAGCATCTTCCCGTTACAACCTTCATAATTCTCTTTCGAGTCGTTAGCTAATAGAGGCATCAACTGCTGCCACGCTTTTATCTTCTTGTGATTCCAGCATCTATTACACATGCTTGAGACATTTGCGTCCAGGATGAGTATGTAGACATTTCCGATTCTTTGGGTGCTCGTTTCTCTTTCATGGAGGTTTTTTGGGGTAAGTTGAGGATGGACCTCTTTCTTTATGAACAAGTCTGTCAGCTCTCTGACTATATATAATTATATATACAATACACTCGATTGTAGGAAACCATAGCCCGTGCTCCAGTTCAGGCAGCAATGTATTTCGTAGAATACATCGTCTGCATTGTGATTAGTCAAGTCGTAAGCCTTCCTTGTCTGACCTTACATTGGAACCTGTAAAGCTATTGTAGACGGGATCGCTAGCAATTTTCCCTTCTTGTTGTCGCTAGTCCAGGTCGTGATTTGCTAAGGTATGAACACTGCTTTGTTCACATAGGAAGTTAAGAAATTTTCTGGTAGGAGTGTCGTTGGTTCTCTGAGTGGCATTGAAATTGTTCAGTTCTGTCTAGCTGTGTGTTGTTCTTTAGTATCTCAGGTGAGGATAGAATAGCTGCACTATAGGTAAATCGTATATAGTTACTGTTTGAGTCATCTCTTGCTGTAGTGTTCTAGTTTCAACTACGTAATGATAAATTCTTATGGAATAATATATTTATAAAGATGGCAAACATCTTGGAGCTTTTGCCTTTACCTGCAGAAGATTCAAGTTGATTTAGTTTTCCTACGTCCGTTAATCTGAATCATGAGCCTTTAGGTAGGAGTGTTACGGCTATCTTTTGCCAAGTGACCATAGTGCTGACAGTTATAATACTTTTGTAGTAAGTACTCTTACGACATGATAGTACTACTTTGCTTATCAGTTATCAATAATTATATTTTCCTAAGCTAGTTGACCAAGTCTACAGCAGGATAATCTTATTACCTCAATTTTGTCCAGCTCTAGTGTTTTAATATATTTGAAATCGTGATGTTTTTAATTCGGTGACATTCTCTAAAATATTTAGATTTGTAATTATCACGAATTCTAACAAGTTTGTTACAAAAATATTAATTTCTTTACATTCGATGTTATTTTGTCAGTAAAGTATCTGTTCCTATGCACAGTAGCTTCTATATGTTTGCAGAGGAAATTGCGGGTCACGATGTAAATGGTATAAGATTAATCTGAAGTTTCAAACTTTATTATTGTTTAACGTTGGGATAAGTAATTAGAATTAACCGTAAAACATAAACGTTAATCTTGATCTACTATTACATCAGTCTCGTTTACACACCTACGCTCTGGATTTCGCTGAAATCTGATTGTGAATATGAATAATTAGCGTGCTTTATTATTATTATAAAATGTATTTCTAACAATAGAAAATAAAATTAACTCCAATCGTATACTACTTTCATTACACATGGTAATTTACATAATATAAAATGATCCAACTTACAAATATCAAAAATTACAGTCGAGCATATAATTATAAAACCATAATATTTTATGGCTTGAGGGCTTATAGCCAACGTCAGGAGTAAAGTTCGTCTAAATATCAGTAATTAACTAATATCTCGCCTCCATCATTCTCTTTATAGTACACGTAATTTTAGTAATGGTAGGAAACAAGATTACACGAATCGTTTACTACTAAAAAGCCTTAAATGTATTTTAGAGCGTGGGATATAATTAAATGGGAAGATCCACAAAGTGGCAAGAAATCTAAAAAGGGTGGAAGATAAATAGGTATTTGACATCTAATTTCTCTATTTTAACTTATTTAAATATCTGCACAAAACGTTAGACATATACCGGGTGTCCATGAAAGTAGAAACCCATTGCTAAAAAGGAATCATTTGAGGATGGTCTCGATCTTCTAAAGGTTTGTAACAAAAAGGTTATTGTGAAAAGATTATACATATACATAAAACACAGAGTGGTCTCCACGTTGGTGGGAGATTCCAGGTATACGACGCGACCCGCCTCTGAGTCTTTGCAGAATGTGTGTCGCGCAGGAGTGAGCACTTGTTCTGTAGCAGGCACGACTGAACAGCGGTATGTGAGCAAGTTGCTTTGCCTTGCCTTGCCTTTCTTTTGGCAAATTGCAGTTTAGGGCTTCAAATGTTTCCAAATGTGCGCATGCGCCAGAACTGACGTATGTCTGCAACTTTATTGCTAGATTCTTTGTAATGTATACTCTAGTTCAGAGCTAACGTACCCATGTTTCAAGCGCTTGCAAAAACAATTAAATGTATACAAGAAAAAATAATTTTATGCTGTTGACAAACATAGAATTGGACGGTAATCTTTATTTTGCCTCCCCCCCCTGGAAAAAATCCTGCGGGCGCTGTTGCCATGTTTAATTATTTATAATAAATTTTAAAAAAATGAAATACATTTAAAAAAGCAGCTTAGAACTAAACTTTCACAAACTACATTCTTTAGATGAGTAGTATGTTCTATAATATCAATAGTGATGGCTGTTATTCGAATTATTCGATAGTCAAGGAACTATTCGAATAAAATTAGTCAAGTAACAAAACTTTTCAAGTTCGAATAAACAAGTTATAAAGTAAACTCAAGTCATAAAGTAATAACACTAGCGTCGGAATACAGTAAAGGTTAACTTAGAAAATGTCTATTTTATAGAAAAAGAAAGAGACAGACTTTGTAAGGGTTCTCAACCATCATAATCCTCGGCCAGGTAGAAACCTTGAAAACTAATCGTAAAGTTATAAACACGAAAATGCATTTATAAAATATTTGTTACCACCTCTAGTTGGAGGTAGTTAAGAGGCAAAGATACTAAAAGTCCCCGCTCCTAGCCCTGCCGCTTCAGGGAGGGAGGGGGTGGAAAGGTCCCTGTTTTCGGTTTTTTGCTTATAACTCAAACACGATGCGTCATATGGTAAAAAGTATTCCGTACAAAATAAAAGATAATTAAATTTCCTACAAGACTGTTTCTATTCATTTTTTTTCTGTGTGTTGTAGTTTCCGAAATATTCGCCAGCTAAAATCGATAATTTTCGAAAAACTTTTTTTGCCTTACATTTTTTGTCAAACTTGTCCTTCTAACTCCTCAGCCTTACGTTTTACAGAAAAGTTATCAGACAGTAAGTTGTAGAGCATTTAGTCTCTTTAGAAATATGTAATAGTTACTAATTTATCTTCTACAGGTCAGAAGTTTTTTGATACATTTCGTGATTTCTCAAAAAAAGTCAATGAATGCCCAAAAGGGGGTTGTAGAGGAATTCTTCCCTTAAGGAATATGTTGCAGGTAGTAAGGAGACAAAGATACTAAAAGTCTCCACCCCTAGCCCTGCTGCTTCAGGGGGCGGTGTGGAAAATGGTGCGTCGTACGGTGAAAAGTATTTCTTACAAGATAAAGGATAATTAAATTTCCTACAAGAATTTTTATATTCAGTTTCTTCCTATGTGTTATAGTTTCCGAGATATTCACCAGCGCAGATCGATAATTTTTGAAAAACTTTTTTTGCCTCACATTTTTCGTCAAAGTTGTCCTTCTAACTCCTCAGCCTTATGTTTTTGAAAAAGTCGTCAGACAGGAAGTTACAGAGCATTACATTTCCTTCAGTAATATGTATATTTACTAATTTATCTTCTACAGGTCAGAAGTTACTGCAATTTGAAGTTTTCGAGTAAATTTCATGATTTCTCAAGAAAACTATACTTTCATTATTATTGTTATTTATGTATTCAGAAACTGGAATTTGCCAAGGCTAGGTAAGATTCTTCTTAAATTCTAATCAGAAATACGTAAACATGATAGGGTTATTTTGGTTTGGATTTTTTTGTGTTGAACGCTGCTGTGACCAACTGTAATAATTGCTGTTCATCTTCAAAATTTTAGTTGAGCATATGATTCTTGACATAACCCCAGAGGAAAGAAATCTAACAGTGTTAGATCAAGTGATCGTGCAGGCCAGGGTACTGCAGAATGCATTAATTTATAGCATAAGAAATCAAAATAACCCTATCATGTTTACATCATTAGACTCATGACAACAAGAGCTATTCAAAACAATTTCAAAAATGAGGTTGATCATGGTTACTTGAAACCAAAACGTTGTACAAAACTTTTGTTAGCGTATTTTAATAGAGAACAAAAAGTGGCAATGGAAAAGTGGTTTTAGTTTTCCGATATCTCTTCAAATAAATAAAAGAAAAAATAAAAACGAAAATCGAGACATCTACTTTTTTTTAAATATCTCAGAGACTATCCAAGATATCTAGATTTTGCAAACGCCAACAGAAAGGTCCTATAAATAGCCAACTTTCATCCCATTTAACCGATCCTGTATCTATTACCGTTTCCAAGATCCCCGTGCTGTGCATCCTTATCTTGGACACACTGTATACTCGAATTTTTCTTTACGTAAGTTAGCTGTTGTAAGACAGGTATTTGTCTGGTTGAATATTGAATTGTTTTAAAAGAAAAGGAAAAAGCAAGTCTCATTAAATAAATTAAACCTTATGACTTTGTTTTATTTTATTTAGTACCCTGAGGTTATCTTTCAAACATCATAATTAAGATAATTAAAACCACAAGAATATTCCTTCAAAATGTATTTACAAATCTCACAAAATACAACAACACATACATTTTGTACTTAATAACTATTAGAAAACAATAACAGGCAAGACTGAAACAGCCTAAAATAATTAAAATCACCTCTCTACACCATTTCTTCAAGCGATACTAAATAATACAATTGTATATACAAATAAAGTGCAGCCAGAGTATTACAATAATAATAATATAATTTGGCACAGTATTTCATAATACTGCAATCAGTATTTAAAAACTAATAATCAATTAATGCGTTTGTGTATGTAAGAATTATAATAATTAAATAAGTTCTAAAATAGTAGATACCTAATTTTATTAATTAATTAATGATAATTCAAGGAAGCACAAATTTATTATTTGGCATTCTTATCTACCAAATTCGAAAAGAAATAATAATAATAAGAATAAAAACCACACAAATATATACAAAATGCATAAAATTATTGATTCTTATATTACATAAAAATATTTATCACAAATTCATTTGCTTACAAGTGGAATATTTCAATTTTCTTTTTTACTTTTAGAATCACATTTAAAAAAGCCAACAAAAATAAATAATAAAACAGTAAATGCACTAACTACATAAAATATGTGTTAAGAAATTATATTTCTGTCTTTTTGCAATTACAAATTGCTCAAATATGTTTCAATCTTTTTATTAGAATATTTTATCTATTTGTATATATACAAGCAAAGGCAGATTGGCAAACACTTTTCCTACAGCATTCTCTTTAAGAAAACGAAGAATAACCAATGTAAATCGATCAATGCACAAAAATTATTGCACATTTTATTGTATTGGCAAAAAGCCTTGTCAGTCTAGCATTTTTTATTTAAAAATGAATGATAGGGGTAGTTTGGTTGTCAAACTAACAGCATTAAGGTACACCAAAGAAAAGTTCATTCGCATTTATTGCTCGCAGTTGTTTTATTAAAGCATCAACTGGCATTATTATCAAATATTATTAAAGTAGCATAAATAGTTATGTTTAAAACAAAGAATTTATGCCAACAGTTACATACATTATTAACAATTTTAATCAATAAAGTACTAAATTTCATTTGTCTACATCTACCCCAACATTTTGATTAAAAAGTGCTGTAAGGCACTATTACAAATTCATGGTTACATAGTTGCTGCAGAAAAAAGCCAAGTATTACAATCTTTTATTTTTTTTTAATAAGTCACGAATCACTCTATTAAGTTTTGTTAGGAAAACAGATTTTCTCTCAATTTTTTTATACATGAGATTCAAGAGGAACCGTAAAAATTCTAGGTTCGGGTAAACTTTGAGGCCTAGCACCGATCAAATGTTGCCTCAATGCAACAACCATATTCTCCGGACCAACAAGATTTACTTCAAAAAATAACCTTTCCCTTCTTGTTGAACTTAAATCAGGCGAACTTGTTCGCAGAGTACTCTTCTCTTTATTGTTTGTTTCAGCATTCAAGTTTTCCTCTTGATATCTGTTATCTAACCAATTAACTTTATCAAAATCTTTTGTTCCACCTACAGTATGCCTTCGTTTAATTGATCGTTCGGGCATACCATTCTTTCTTTTCAATTTGGTAAACTCCTTATTAGTTCTTCTTGTAGCAGCTGACAACTCACGACGTTTATTAATATTATTTTCAGTTTTTTCATTTTTTGTCAGGCTGTCAGATCGTTTAAGGCGATCACTAGCTTTATTTAAGCTCTCAGATCTTTTAAGTTTATTATTTAGCGGTGAAACCGTTCGTTCTGGTTTATTTAGTGATTCTGATCGACGTAATTTGGAATTACTAGAACCAAAATTAAAATTTATATTGGTGTTAGATTTGATATTAATGTTAGTTGGATTTAATGCTAATTTTTCAGTATTTGATATGTGGCGTTCATTATCAGGTACATGTTCAGAACAATCTTTGTCCTTTTCCTCGTCTTCCACTTTTGATTTCTGCGTTTCCTTTGATTTAAAGTCCTCCATATTAGGCAACTTGGCAAACTTTGACGTGTTAAACAAGCTTTTATGTAAACTTGGATTGCGATAGAGTTTAGGCGAAGCGGGGATGTTTTCTTTATTTTGATAGGCAGTATTATCAAATGCTGGTCGTTCTGGTGATTCATCTGCAAACGGCAAATCTGTTCTTGATAATGGATTCAAAGTTTTCTTTTTTTCATCAAAGATTCTCATAATGGATGCTTGTAAATCACCACCTAAAAATAACCAAGAGTTAAATAACAGGTTTATTAATTTTCAAATTTTCATAAATAAAACCACGCAAAGCAAACAAATCAGCAGAATATTTTTAATCAAGTCGATTATATTAAAACACATTCATTCTGTACAAGTTTTAATAGTATTATGATTATTATAATGAAAAATCAATTCAAAACTTATTTAGTGCTTAATAAATAAAGAAAAACCCTTTTTAATTTAGTTATCAACAAGAAAAAGTCACTCAAATGTTCTCTTAGTGCTGTGCTTATGTTAGGCTTAAGTTGTATTTACACGCCCAAGCAAGTGCAGAAGCGGCACAGCTAAATACCTCTCAATTCAAAGTCTGTTGCGGTAACGGGTACGAGGGGGCCGTTGAGGCGCTGTTGGTGGGCGCACAGGCCTCCAACCTCGCACAGGAGCCATTGGGGCTCCATAGCCTAACATATCCAACACCATTAATTAATTTTATTTCTTTTTTTTTTCAACAGAAATCTTATTTTTGCCTAACGTATTGCTAATTTCAAGCATTGAGATATTAATCTGCATTAGAAAAGCTATGGTTTTTTTAATTTGTTGTATTTAGAATAACATAATTATAAAGCATTTTGGCTATATTCAGATTTCATAATACGAAGCATTCGTACAATGGCATAACTAATACTGTTATATTATTATAAATAGAGTGGATACAAGGCTTATCAAGAAAGCACTTTTATTTAATAATCACCCAGATATAATATTTGTCACCTGGATAATGGGTGCAAAGAGTTTAAATGACATACGCTTAAGCGAGACAGAGACTTACGATTTGCAGGCATGTTTAAGATGTGAGTAGATGGTGAATGGTAGAATGTTTTATCACTGTCTTACGTGAAATCCTTGATAACTAGAATGTATGTATGTACACTTCTATTCAAAAGTAAAGCATACAACTACTGTAAGTGATTTGAGCGATATTTTGTTAATGTAAACTCGACCTTTATAGTTTGTTACCAGGTAACATTGAACTTCAAGAAATTATCATAGATATAAATGTCACAGATCTTGAGTTACCATAGAAACCATTTGAACAGAAATCTAATTTACAATATGTAAATAAAGTGTATGCTTTACTTTTGAATATAAGCGTACATACATGTATGTAAAAATACCTTGATTAGTTAAAGTTTTGATTGCTCACAATGTTTTTCTTTCCTTTCAAGTTAAAGTGATGAAAGTTCCATCTCATAGGCCCATTTTGTCCCATCTTATTCTAGTAATCTTGCCCCATTTTTGTCCCATTCATGTCCCCTTCTCAACTCACTTCTGTCTCATTCTCCTGAAATTCTTGTTCCATTTTGATGCACGTCATTTCTGTCCCATTCCCATATTATTCCCATCCCAGCTCCATTCCTTCCCCATTCCACCCATCCACCCACCCACTTCCATCCTACCCCATTCCACCATCATACAGTTGGCATTCTACTCCCATCTCACTCCTGTTCCCGCTCCCAATAATTTTGTGTAATTTTTAAATTTTTTCATCAGCTAGTTCCCAAGTAATCTTGAGTCAAAGTTTGCAGTTTTATGCTTAACTCTCATGGTGATTACACTTAAAACTACATTAAGATGATCAAAAGTGCATGATACAACAGAAAACTTTTACTCATTCATGTTATGCATAGATATCTCAAAAATTATCCGGCAAAGATTCAAAAGATTTGGTCATGCTGTTTGTGAGAAATTACACGAAAATTTCAATCATGCACAGAGCTGGGTGCATTACTTATAAAATGTAATGCATTGCTATTACCAATTACTTTTAATAAATTTAAGGTAATTACTTATCAATTCCATTACCTACAATAATGAATAATGCCATTACCCACTACCAAGTATAAATTTCTTTTGATATTACTTGTGCATTTGTATCCAGTGTTGGAAAAATTTTAGTCAAACTAACAACTAGTGATTGCAATTAAAGATTTAGTTGTTAATCATCAAGAACGGTTTACAAGTAAATAAATCGTCAATCGCATGTGACGATTAACAGTTAACTGAACTATTAATTGTAAGAAACGAAGGAGGAGAGAGGATGTTGTCAGGCGGACAGATAACTGCTAACCCAAAACAAAGTGGTGGCCTATCAAAATTATTTTTGCTTGTTAAAAAAATTTTTCCCTTTAATTTTCAATTGTTAACGACTAATGCATCCATAAATTGACAACAATCGAGTTTAATTTCAATATCAATATATCAATAAAATAGAAAAATAGGAAAGGCAGCACATTCAAGTCTCCATTTTGTTTTCTCCGATTTTGACCATTTATTCAAAATTCGAATACACTATACACTATACCCTTTGATTTAAAATGGCATCCCACCACCCTCTTGACAATGTTTAAAATCTTTCCATTACTTTCATTCTTAAAGCAATATCTCCCAGCTCTGATCATGCGGTCCTCTTTTTAACTGAAACTGTGAATGTGCTAGAAAAGTATGGCAACATTTCCCAGCTTCACCAATAGGCTGCATTTTTACCTGAGATACCATAAGTGCATTCGGACACAAAACGCAAAGTTGAAATAGAGTTAATATCAAATTGTGTCACATGACCAAGGTGTAAAGCAAGTTATATCAATTTAGTTCAAACGCAACCAAGGTCTTACAGTTTTTCAAATTGTAGTGGGAACTTTGTGAAATAATGTTAAACAATTAAATTTTTCATAATAATAAACAAACTTATTATTATTTTAAAACCTTAGAATCGTGACAACAAGAACTATCCAATACAATTTTCAATTGTTTTGTTACTCGAAACTGAAACATCATACAGGAATTTTGTTAGCATATTTTAATAGAGGACAAACAATGGTAATGAAAAAGTGGTTTTAGTTTTCCAATATCTCTTCAAATAAAGGAAAGAAAAAATAATAACGAAAATTGAGAAATCTACTTTTTTTTAAATATCTCTGAGACTATCCAAGATATCTAGATTTTGCAAATGCCAACAAAAAGGTCCTATAAATAGTCAACTTTCATCCCATTTAACCAATGCTGTATTTCTTACCGTTTCCAAGATCCCCATGCTGTGCATCCTTTATCTTGGACACACTGTATACAGTATGCCCATTTTACAGGCCCTCCCCTGAATATTTGGGAATAGGCAACACGTCTTACAGTTCAGAGCCGACTTTTCTTTAAAAAGTTCAACTCTTGTTAATTGCAAATTTAAAAACTGACAAAAGTCAACTGTTTGACATTTATTTGGTTATATTTCCTGTTCAACTTTTATACAAACCTGTTCATTTTGTTTACTTTCTTTTTGTTAAACAAGTTTTCTTGTTTATTATTAAATTCGTAAGGTTTTATAATATTTATAATTATTCTTATAAATTATTATTATTATTATTATTATCTTATTTCTTACCGGCACAAATTGAGGAATTTTGACATTGACATGTATTTACAGAAAACAAACTATACAAACATGATCCATTTTGTTTTTAAGATCTGTAATTACACAAAAATATTTCTGAATTGTGAGACGTGTTGCCTATTCCTAAACATTCAGGGGAGAACCCATAAAATGGATTACTGTATATATTTTTAAATAATCTAATTCTGCATTAAACTCTATTTCCATTGATATATCATTTGTGATATCTCGTGTTAATTTAATTTCAAAAATGCTCAATTTCCCTAAGATAGAAGACACATTTGACACAACTTTTTGAAAATTTTTATCAACTACCCTGTAAATGGCAAAAAATGGTCGCTTTTCTTCTTATTATCAATCTTGATCAATTGACCAAATTATATAATACAGGGTTAGTCATATGAAGTGTCCCCATCTATTGGCAATTCACAGCTGTCAAACCGTTCATGACAGCTGCGCCAAAATTGTTCCGATAACAGCTCAATACATTGTTTACAAGCCACCAGAAGCATTTGCGTATCGGTCAAATAGAAAAAAAGTTATTCGTGATGGAATTCAAACGAAATAGTGTGATTGCTCTATATTTGGCTGGAAAATCCCAATCAGCTATTGTGCGTGAGCTCGAACACATCAAAGTGAATAGGAAGTTTGTGTATCGCACCATAAATCGTTACAATGAAACTGGCAGCGTTGTAAAACGCTATGGAGGTGGACCGAAAAAAACAGCAACATCACCAGAAATGGTTCGAAAGGTGAAGAAGCGGCTTGAGTGAAATCCACGACGTAGTGGTAATCAAATGGCAAAAGAACTGAATATATCACAATCATCCATTCGTCGCATACTACAAAATGAGCTCCAAGTTAAGGCCTACAAGAAACAAAAAGCGCATGATCTTACACCGAACCAGAAGAAAGTTCGATTCGAAAGAGCTAAGGAGTTGCTTCGCTTGGCCGCGAGTGGCGAATTTCCGAACATTGTGTTCTCTGATGAGAAAAATTTCCCAATCGAACAATTCGTAAACACCCAAAATGATCGTGTTTACTTGACAGAGCGCACGTACGAAAATTTGAAACATCGATTGGTGACCCGAAGCAATTACCCATCGCAAATAATGGTCTGGGCAGCTGTAACAGCTACTGGGCGCTCTCCACTCGTTTTCATCGAGCCTGGTGTCAAGGTCAATGCGACTTATTATCGGGAAAGTGTTCTGGAAGCTGCTCTGAAGCCGTGGGCACGTAAACAATTCGGTCATGCGGATTGGACATTCCAACAAGACTCAGCACCGGCTCATAAAGCTCGTGTGAACCAAGAATGGCTGAAAACCAACGTTCCAAGGTTCATTTCTTCCACACAATGGATCTCGAATTCGCCAGACGCAAATCCTATGGACTATTCCATCTGGTCCATCCTCGAGAGCAAAGTGCGCGCAAAAAAAACACGCCAGTATGGATGCTCTGAAACAATCACTCAAACGTGAATGGGCCAAAATACCACTAGAGCACATTCGGGCAGCCTGTGAGTCATTCCCCGGCCGTCTCAAGGCAATAATCCATGCGAAAGGTGGCCACATCGAGCCAAAGTAGCTCGATTCTGAATTCCTGATTATTTTCCAACATTTTTGTGCTTTTATCAATAAAAAAAGTATTTCACACCACATTTTCTGACCGTTTTTCTATGGGACACTTCATATGACTAACCCTGTATAAACAATAATTTCAGAGCTTTTGAGATATTACAAATAATAGCTTACTTTTCAAAATAAAACAAATCCATAGTTTTTTCATAAGATAACAAGTTCTTTCTTTAAATATCGATAAAACTTATACAAAAGAACCTAGATTTCTAAAATTATATATTTATTATCCCAGTAATCCACTTGCGGCAACAAACAACTAAAATAGATTAACATCAGCATTCAAATCTTGAAAATTATTTTTCAGGATTATCCCGAAAACACACTACTGCATTCATATTTCACATAAAGATTTTCCTATTATTAAACAAATTCAGGTATCACTTTTAGACAATGTATTTCAAATTCTTGTGAGCAAATAGTACAATACATTATTTATAATACACACTACAGATTAGTTATGCCATTAGTTTTTATGTGCACTGCGAAAGTGAAATTTTAGCAAATTTATAATGCAAAAATGTTATTTTGTTATTGTGATAATACCTTTTCAAATTGCAATTTTTTTCAAAACGACTTTATTGTATACTTCCACATCTTAAAGCACAGGTTATGCATTACTTCCAGTCTTGACAAAAAGGTTTACAATTTAGCTGAAATAAAGGTTTAAATTCTTTTTAAGAGCGAGCACAATTTTTCTAATGCAAATTGTATCTCTCCCCTTAAATTTATTATGAAGCACATCTTATCCCAAAGCAAAACTTTACAAAACAAAAGGAATTAAAGAAACAAATAAACATCAACGAAAATCTTACCATCGTCCGGATCATGCAATTTATGTATGGAATCTAAGGATCCTGTTCTTTGACCAGCTTCATTCTAACAGAAACAGATAACAATCAGTATTTTAAAAACTATGTTAAAATTGCAAAAGAAAAAATAAACTCGTACCTCATTTCCAAATTTGATTTTCTTCATCGTTCCATTAGCACTAAGATCCATAATACTAGAATTAATATTTTCAACAGAACTCCCTCTTCTAATCAAGGCCTTATCAAATGGTTTAGGACCCATCGCCCCAACAGAACTACCAGTTTTATCACCAAATCTTGTTTTAAACATTTGTTGATAGCTGCTGCTATTTTCAGTCTCAACATGTTCTTTATTTTGATTCAAGTCAAAATTTCCACTACCTTTAAATTGTGCACTTGTTTTATTGTCTGTAAAATCACTAGAGTTTTTTGAATATTGCACTGTTAAAGCACTATTGGATGAGTTTCTACTATTGCCGTTTAAAGGTCTATGAAATACACTGGAAGCACTTTGAGTTTTTGTTATAACAAATGGATCACTAAAGTTTGTTTTGGATAATGCTGATAACGCATTTTCTTGATTCATACTATGTAATGCACTTGGAACTCTTTGTTCTGCAACAAACATTTCATAATTACAAATTAGCAATGCCAATAATTAATTAATCTGTGACTTACCTAAATTATCGCTATAAAATTCAGCAGTTTTTCTATTTCTCTGCAAGTTCGCTTGAGTCTCTTGTATAAAATTTTCGATACGTCTTCTAAAATGTTCTTGATCAGAATAATTAAACCAAGGCCCCTTTTCTACTTGTTTATTTGATTTTTCTATATCGACTACGGTTGTTGGTATATCACTAACCTTTCCTTCGGTTAAATTCTATAAGAAAATATATAATAGAAAATAGTTACAATAAAATGTTATAAAGTTTACTTGTTTGAGATCATTAGGAAAAGTCGTTTGTGATGTAAACTCTTTCATTCCATTAGGAGTACTCAGATCATCTTTCGTTTCTTGTGTAATATTTGGTTTAGTGCCTTTCCTCATTTTACGATGAGCTGCTGATATAATCGAGGAAAATAATTCTCTTCCAGGAACTTTCTCACCTTTAATACCTTAATGTTTTAAGTAAAAATTAGTGAAAGCTCTATACAAGAGGTATTACCAGATTTTACCTTCCACCTTACTTATGTTATCCAATAATAAGGCTCGATTACTAGCTACATCCAATTCATTATTTAAAGAATCAACCGGTTGACTTGGACGAGGTAAATTTAAACTTGTTATATCATCATCCGAGAAGAACCAATCCGCCTAATGGTAATATCATAATTATAATTAAAATTAACATGAAAGGTAGATTTTATATATTGGTCTGAGTGTAGATATTTGAGAGAAGTTTTATTAGTGTTTGGTAGAATTCTAACAATCTTTTGTAGCAAATTTTCCTTTCCAGAGTTTCAATTTAAAACTTGATTATGTACCCACACTTTAACCTTACAAGTAATGTAAGAATTACCAGAATCCTATTATAAACCAGCTTTGGTTGTTGCAAACAGAGTTTACATAGAAATTTTTGGTAACAAGATTTTTATAGAACATGTTCTAAAAATTTTTGTGTAAATTCTTTTATAAAATTTCCACAAAATTTAGCATAGTATCAAACAGCTCTAAAATGAATTTTTTGCAGTTGTCATGAAGAGTGAGAAACCTAATCATAGATAGCTCGAAGGAGATCAAGTTCAACAGTATGGATCACACAAATGGACTGTCAGCCACCAGAGATGACCCACTAGATGATGAAGCATATCTATGAGCAACTGGCCTGATGGAGAGAGAAGCCCAAACATGGACTATCGCACCAAATTTTTTATTTATTTTCATCTTGTAGTTAGGAATGTTTTATTATAGTATGCAAAATACGAATTACAAGCGATTAAAAATTTAAAATTTTAAAAACCTTAAAGATCTAGAATTAAGAATTTAGAAACTTCAGCGAAAATAAAGTTAACAGGTATATGGAGAGACAAGAGGTTGAATTGGGTTAATCATTTAGCACCAATACCATGCCAAACTGAAATAGAATGAACAGTGACGATTATATGACTGATGAGATGGCAAAGAAAAGACAGAGAGATGAAGAAGATAAATATTTCAGTAAAAGCAAAAAGCACCAAGAACCCCCAAAAAGAGTAAAAATATACTGAAGACAAGATGGATAAAATGATTAAAATGCTAATGAATCTAACAAAACTAACTAAACAATGAGCAAAGAGAATACAGAAAATTATTAAGGGAACTCAGAGAGGAAAAAGAAAAAATAAAACAAAAGAATAAGGCCCTACAACAAAGAATAGACATAACAAAAACAAAGTTAGAAAAAATGGAAAAAGATAAAAGGAGAAATAACGTAAAAATAAATATGAATAATCAAAATACGCAAAAGGAAATGATACAGGACTTTCTACAAAGAGCTATGCAAATAGAAAAGAATATAAAACATGCAAGAACATTAGGATACAAAATTTGTTTAGTCGGTTTAAACAATTCAACTGATAAAGAAATAATAATAAAAAATAAAAACAAGTTGAAACAAATAAAAGAGATGAAAATCTATATCAATGATGATACGAGTCCAACAGAAAGAGAAATACAAAGAAAATTAAGAAAAAAGGCCAAGAAAGAAAAAGTAATGGGAAGAAATGTCAAGGTAGGTTTCCAAAAATAATTAATAAACGAACAGAATAAAAATTTAAACGGTTTTGAAAAAACAGAAAATAAAAAGAAAAACTCAAAAAATTAAGAGTTGACACAACAGGAGTAATGGGCTAGGAAACGAAAAAGGTAATGAGTCAGGAAAATGAAAAAAAATTACAAAAGATAAATATGGGCACTTGGAATATAAGAGGTACTTATGATACTGGCAGATAAAAAGAACTAACAAGAGAAATAAAAAAGTATAATTTGGATATTGTGGCAATGCAAGAAACAAAACAGCTAAGGACCAAAATGGTAGAAATAAACGACATAACCTTTTGCAAAAGCGGTGGGGAGGCGAGAATACTAGAAGTAGGATTTATGCTACTGAAGAAATTAAAGGAGCAAGTACTGGCATTTAATCCAATGTCTGATTGACTATGTTCTATAAGGTGTACACACCCCCATAAATAATGCAAAAAGAAAGAAATAGACAAGTTTTACGAAAAAATTGGAGAATGAGTATGAAAGATTGCCAAACAAGATGTTAAAATAATAATGGGAAACTATAATGCAAAAGTAGGAAAGGAAGATGCATATATATAGCGATAACAGGAAAATGTAGCAAGCATAACGAAACAAATAATGGAGAAGAATTAATAAGTTTCACCTTGGAGGAGTACAAAAATACGACGAAAAGAAATTCATAAAGGTACATGGGTGTCTCCAGACAAGTCAACCAGATAGACCATGTACTAATAGAAAGAAAAGATGTGGACTATATTACAAGAATAAAGAGCATGAGAGAGGCGAAATGCAATTTGGATCACTTTTTAGTAAAGACAACGTGTAAAAATGCTTGGAATAGAAAAAACGAGCAAAAATAACCAATAAAGAAACAAGACAGTTTAATTCAAGCCTGCTGCAACAAAAGCAACAACTACAGAATGATTACAAACAAAAAACGAAGTAAAGGACTGGATACAACAGGAAAAGATAAAGAGATAGAAGTATGGGAAACTATGAAAGAAGCACTAATAGATGCACACAAAGCGGTTATAGCTGCCAAGAGTAAAAAAAGGATTGATATGATGAAGAGGGTAAGAAAATTACAGAATTTAAAAGAAAGGCCGGACAAAATATGTTAACTTCCAACACCAACAATAATAAAAAAAAGTACCAAGAAACAATAAGAGAAATGAAGAAATTATGTAGAAAGAAAAAGAGAAAATAGAATGAAAGTAAATTAATCGAAATTGAGGAGAAATTCCAGAAGAAGGAAATAAGATCATTTTATCAGGAAGGGGTACCAGAGTCACTGTGCTTTTATTAAAAATGAATCAGATATGCTTATCAGTGAGGCAGGAGAAATAATGGAAAGATAAAGAAACTATTTCCAAGAACTATTACATCAAGGGGAAGAGGAACAACAGAACTTAATACAGAAGAAGTAGATGAGAAAATAAAACAGCTAAAGAATAATAAAAGTCCAGGATTAACTGAAATATCTGCAGAAATGCTAAAAGCAGGTGGGGACCAATTACATGGACGAATCTATGACCTTATTAAAGAAATCTGGGAAGAAGAACAAATGCTGACGACTGGACAAAAGCAAACCTATGTCTCATATACAAGAATGGAGACAAACTGCAACGTGAAAGCTATAGAAGAATTGCATTGCTGGAAACATGCTATAAGATATACAACATTCATGATGTTTCTAGGTCGTAACAGGTCATGCTTTCATTTTGTTAGGTTGAAAGTGTTGCTTCCTTTTTCCTTGAAAATTGCAGTACCTGCGTCTGCATTTGGCACCATTGCACGATAAAAAATTTTGCATCAACGTTTAGTACCGATTAGTTTTGCTTTGTTAAAAAAAAGATCAGATTTTTTTATATTTTGGATCTATCAATGCCAAACATTATAAATAAAAACACATAACTTTGATTTATATATATAAATAAATAGAGATCTTTGTGAAATAATCTTTTAGCATAATCGATTTACAGATTACAAAAAGAAAGGCAACAACATGAGGTCAAACTGTCATAAAATCATAACCTTAAAGTACATTAAGTGTCAATAAGATTTTACAAATCGAGTTAATAGATAAACAACACAGTTTACAATACTCAAACTGTCATTGTACCACAGCCATATACGACCCAGAAACATCGTGAACGGTGTATACTTGCATAATGCATAAGGAGCAGACTAAACAAATATGCAGAAAGGAAAGTGGGGGGATACCAGGCAGGTTTTAGATATAACCAACGGTAACTGACCAAATCTTTGCCCTGAAACAAACAAGCCGCTACAAATATAAAAATGTCCTGTACGTACTATTTGTGGACTTTAAACAGGCATAACCAAATTAACAGAAAACAAATGTACCAAATAATGAGAGAACTGGAAATGCCAAATAAATTGATTGCCCTCACAAAAATGATCTTAAAAAAAAACAAAGAACAAAGTGGTTTGGAAGACAAGGTGACCTGATATCGACGGTACTTTTTAATTTAGTCTTAGAAGGAATAATCAGAAAGAGTAAGGTTAAGACCAATGAAACAATACATAAGAATGAACATCAGTGCTTAGCCTTTGCTGATGATTTAACAATAACAAAAATGAAGAACGAACTAATACAGGTTATAAGAAGAATAGCAGAAAAGGCAAAAAGGTTTGGCTTAGAAGTAAATCAACAAAAAACAGCTTAAATGATAATGGGGAATACCCAGAGAGAAGAGGATTCATACATAACTGTACAAATGCAAGGTGCACAAGAGTACAGATTTGAAAGGGTGAAAGAATTCACATATTTAGGGATCAAAACTGAAGAAAACAGAAAGGAAGATCAGGAGATAAAAGCAAGAATAGCGAAAGGAAGTTGTAATGAGATCAAATTTTGTTTCAAGGAAAACTAAAGAATAAATCTATAGGACAGTGATATAAACCACAGTCACATATACATATGAGACGTGGATATTAAAGAAATAATAAATAAACAAATGATAGAATGATGGGAGAGAAAAATGTTAAGGGCAATATATGGTGGAATTAATACAGAGAATGGAGGAGAAAAACAAACAAAATAACAACATATATAAAAGCACAAAGAATTAGATGGTTGGTGTGATTGTTTATTTTAATTTTTATGGCTAACGATTTTATGATCACACCAAAATATACACTCAGACCACAAAAAAATATTTTAGAAATAATAAACACTTACATAACATATAAGCGACTCCACTATTTTGTAATTATGCGTCATATCATTAACAAGCGTTGCCATATCATCTTGAACAGCACGTATCAACGTAGGTCCAAACACAATCGCCAAATTTCTTCCTTCCATTTTATTCACTTCACAATGATCAGTTACCTTTTTAAGGTGCAACATTAAATGTTTCAACGTATAATAATGATGTGGCGGAAGTAGCCTAACTAATCTTCGAATTTCTTCCATTCTTAAATTCGGATCTTCAATTTTATCAGCTTCAATAAAACTTGAATATAACCCACTAGTTAACAAAGCATCTGGCAACTTTCTGAAAAATGATTTTAACAAACTGCTCACTACATGCACGTCATTCCATTTAGCATCGATTTGTGGTACACCCTCGTAACTTTGATTAACGGAATTTGTAAGTGCGGTAATGGCTGCACTATTACCAGGAACTCTGTAAACTCCAACGGTATCCAAACCTTTACCTTCAACAATATCTGTACAAACTTCCACCAATCTTGGCACATTTTGATTGTAATTTGATGGATAACACTGTTCCAAAGGAACACCAAACGTAGAACCTTCAGGTGCTGTCGGCGAACTTGGTGAACTTGCACCTTGGATTTTACGGAACTGTTTAGCGACTCGTCCTCGCCAAGTTTTCGATTTTGGACTAGCCAGACCTTCGTTTACTTGCGATGGTTTGCGTGTTTTACTCACTGGCGATTGACCAGTTGGTGAACGATTCCTTAACGACGGCAATTTGGATTTAGTTGGTTGAGGTGATAATCGACTGGAACCTTGTACTTGTATTGTTGTTGATGCTGGCGTTGATTGAGGCACTGCTTGTTGTTTGGATGTAGCTAGATTGTCCTATTTAAAAAAATAAGATTATTATTAATTAAAAAAATGATAGGATAACTTATATTTACCAAAATACAAATAATTAAAGGTTCTAAATTTATTTTTCGATTCATTTTTGAATAAATACATTATTTTTTTAATATCGATAGTGTTGGGTAACATAATAAATAATGCTGTTACACTTTAGACATAGTGGCTATCAAACCGTTATTCTGATATGATAAGTGATAAGGATATCATTGAAAAAATATAGTATGTGGAAAAATCAATTGCGTCAAATGTATTTGTTTTATGCATTTTTCACGGCTATGGGATAAACAATTTATTAATCTTAAGTATTAAGTGTAATGGAAATACAGGAATGTAATCTAAAGATTTATCTAACAATTAGCCAAAAATATTTGTTATACAAGGTGTGATTGAAAAGTTTGCTTCTTACAGACATATAAGTCTGATCAGTCTGTGTATATTTCTCGTATAGTTATCATCTTTATTTCCTTTTTTTTTGCACTTACTGGATAATTAAATTTGATTCCTGATGAAGACTGATACATTTCAATATCAATTAAAGATCATTTGTTGTGAGTGTTTAGAAGTTTCATAATAAAAAAGCTTTCATGCAGTCCAGTACTCTACCTTTGGATAGGAATGCTGAAGAAGAGAGAAAGGTATTATTACTTTCATGTCTTCAAACGTCAGATGCAGCAAGTGTGGCTGGCTCTAGAATCAATCTCAATAAATGGAAACCACCAGCTAAGACAGAATGGGATGTTTTTTGTCAAACAAGAAATTTAAATTCTGCAAGTGGCTTTCTGCATGCAATAAACCATCTCTATCTAAAATCTTGTGATGACTAGTACTTGGAACTGATTTGCTTTCCCTTAGAAATTTGAAGTTAATTGAAAAAGTTATACTAGACCCAGTAACGCTTAATTTTCTTTCTTGTCGAGAAACCTGTTTCTCTTTCGCACTTCAATGTCATACTATTAGACATAAATCTCGGACTAAGCTATGAATGTCCCAAGCTTACTTAAACTTGCATATCTCTTTATGAACATTGAATCAAGTTCACTAGTGACAAATGTCTACATGTGGAGTGTTAATTCTGGAAGGTCTCACAATCATTTAGGATCATTGGGCAAGGAAAGACTACTAGACCAATAAAGAGAAATTCTGGTGCACTCCATCATATTTGACAATCTGCAATTTGAGATGGTAGAAGTGAATGAGACAATACATCAGTAAATTTACATTCAGCAGGAACATATCTCCAAAGGGATTGATTCATACCACTATAGTTTCTGAACCCATAATTGCTAAACAAAATCTTGGCTAATATTATACAAGGGCCTAAGAAACCAAAAGGATCAAACATATAGGATTATCTCAAGAAGGATAATGCACTTGGTAGCTTGATTGTCAGATAGTATAAATCACATGGTCATTTCAAAAATCCCAAGATATGGCCCATGAAGATCTGATGACTAAATCAAATGTGTACACTCGATAAATATTTTTAGGTTCAGTGTGGTTTGTTGTTCAATTAATCAAAATCTAAGGTAAGTTCTTATTTATAGAATTGTTAATAGAAGAACTGTTAATACAAGAAGGTTCGCGAATTCTGGGACACCCTGTATAATAGGTAGTTGTTTAGATGGGCATGTTTGTTCTAACATTTGGTACTTACTTTAATTAGTAACGTCAGTATAATGTGATAAGAAAATTCAGCATTCAGCATTCAGCACCATTTGTAATTTTAATAATAACGACCTTACCCATTATAAATAATTAAAATATTAAAAACCATTTGTATAAAAAAGGAGTCATTTTCAAGTTAAAAGAAATTTAAGGGATATTTTGTACGTTTATGAAAGAAACTGAACTGTGAGGGACAGAGTATAGATCTATTTATTTTATGAATTTTTTAAAAGTATATGTAGGAGATGTGTAATAATGTATTTCTGTCTAAAACTTTTATTCAAGATAGCAAGTCTTTTGCTGTTGAAACTGTCTAAACTTCATGGCAACTATAGTTGCCACTGGGATAATGTGTGGTCATATTTAGAATATTTTGGAATGTTACGATTATATTCACAGGTATGTTCGCAGAAGCCACGGCAAAGGATTGGTTTTGCATGAACTTCTTGATCTAATTGAACTTCTACCTTGGTAATATGTCTTCCTAAAGGGCCATCAGATGCTGATACAAACAAGGACTCTGATTTATCAGATGAAAAAATATTGGGTAATGTTGATCATCTTCCTGGTACGATCAGGTATGACGAAGACAAACAATGTTGGTGATCCTTTGCAACCCTCAATCAAGTACCTCAACTGGTAATTGTTCGATATAGCTACCCCTAGGAAAATGACGTTTTGAGAGCAAGTTCTTGGTATCAGCAGGTAGAGAATTACTCACAGAACACAATTAGGTGGCCGGAGGTAAAGAAAATTAATCCAATCTTGGTGAAACCAATGAAAAACAAACACGATTTTTAAGCACATCTGATGTTATGTTGCATGATAGAAATAATGAAGTTGGCAACTAAATCAGCTGTGTACACACTACCAAGCCCCTACTGCAACATGGCCCGCGTATAAATGCTACAGGCGGGGGCCGGAAGCGAGGGTGTGGTTAGGTTGGAAGCAATTAAACGTTCATTTTTTTAATGAATTCACCCATGCTTGCGAGGGGTCAATGTTCTCCAGATGATTTAGGGAAATTGGGTTGTGGTACTGTCGGTTGGTACACTGTCAGAGAGTAGCAGTAACGCAGCCGCGATATTATAGTGTCATGGCTGTCGTTTTGCTAATGAACTGTCAAAATCGTCAATTTTCGAAGTTTTTTAAAAACTTTTCTGAGTGTTTAGCGTTGGAGAGGCCTTCCGCAGGTGTCTTGATTCTCTGAATGGATAGACATGTACTGATAAGGTTAAATTCTTACTGTACAACTTTAATTCTAGAGGTAGCTGTATCGAACTATTATCTTTGGACCTATCGCAGAAGACTTGTCAATGTCAAAAGTCCGAATGACACATTTAGGTCATATTTTACTCAAGAAATATTACGTCAGATTGTGAATGAAACTAATCATTATGCAGCCCAAAAACTTGTACATAACTTGAATGTCGCATCTGAAGAACTTTTGAATTTGTTTGGGTGATGCTGTTATCTGGATACCATTCTCTGCCTTATAGGAGGCTCTATTGGAAATTAGACCCAGATTGTCAGTTACCAATCATAAATTTTCTTTACCTTCTGACAGAATATATAAAATACGCCCTTTATTTGATATGTTGAATTCGTCTTTCAAGCAAGTAATACCTGGCCCTACTATTAGCATAGATGAAAGTATCAATCCTTAGTATGGGAGACATAGAATCAAGCAAAATAGGGCAAATACATCAGGTTTGGATTCAAGTTGTGGGTTGCTGCTGTTCTTTCAGGTTTTATCCATCATGTTGAACCTTACTGCGGTTCTTCGATGCAACTTCCTGAAACTGGTTTAGGTCAAGGTGGGTCAATGTTGTCTTGGGATTGGTCAACCACATGTAGTTGAAAAAAAGTGTCAAGCTCTACTTTGATAACATTTTTACTTCTGTTGGATTGTTACAAGAATTGAGCTCCAGAGGTCTAGGTGGAACAGGAACACTATGTGAAAACCGTTGTGGTACTGCTATGAAGCTGCCGAACAAGAAAACATGGAAAGAAAAAGGTTAAGAGTTGACATAACTATTTCTACAATGGATTCACTGGAATGATAACAATCTCATGACAGTACTAAGTAACTGTGATGATGTATACCCCATAAAGCATTCTAACCGCTACTCTCCTTCCAATAAAAAAAAAGTGTAGGTAGACGTTCCATACTCAATCGCCCAGTATAATAGTAATATGGGTGGCGTGGACATTGCGGATTAGTTTGTGGCTACCTACTGTTGTAGAATCAGATCAAAAAAATGATGGTGGCCATTCTTTGCTTGGGCTACAGATACATTAGAATTATGGACTTAAATGAGTAAACGAGATTTCAAGTATAACATGAGTGTTCAATTTGTTACAACTCATCTACATTGAAATTTGAAAATACATCGGTTATAGTGAAGACACAAAATTCTGATTTTTTTTCAATAACGTTTACAAAAGTGCGCTTTTCTAGAAAACGGTCGACACGAGCGACTTGACATAAGAGTACCTTATTTAGTTCAAAAAGTTTGATATTTATGATTATAATACTAAAGTCGTCAAATTTTAAAGCTCAAAAAAGTTGTGAGAAACAAAGAGATTTGAGTATTTTCAAATTCAATTTAGATGAGTTGCAGCAACTTATGTTCCAAACTTCATCAATTTATCTCTTTTATTGTTTAATAATTATGACCAAAAACTGTTTTTTTGACGCCTTCTTTAAAGGGATGTATCTTTCTTAGGGAATGTTTTAGAAAAAGAGTTTATTGAAACTTTCTTCTTCAATTGACATCTAAACACGCCCCTGTGGTAGCGGCCCGAACTTATGTAACGCCCTGTACTGAGATTCTTCTCATAAAATCTTTTATCAATGATAAATGATCTAAAGATTTTGAATTTTTTACTGCGTTTTAAAATCAAAATACGTTTGACTAAAGAAACTGCGCGAGCCGAGTTTCTTTCTTTTGTAATGCCCAAATTTTCGGCAACGATACAGCAGTTCAATTCTACCAATCAGACTTACGAATTGTAACAATTATTTAACGCAAGACGCAAGTTATTGTCCAAGTACATTTATAGCAAATAATAATGGAATAAACACGTCATTATAGAGTTGACGCATACCCACTTTTCGTTACGAATTTTACGTTATGACGATTCTTATAAAATTGTAACGTCTTTTAAATTATAATTAATTTTTTTAAATGTCCATTAAATAGAAAAATTGACGTTTCATAAGATTAATTGTTTTTTAAACACAAATATAACGTAACGTGTATGTGCACCAATTCTATATTCTTCTACCACTATGCAAAATAAGTGAATCTGCCGATAAAAAATTAGTAAACCTCAAGCAACGGATGCTTTTCTTTAGTTATGGAGTGAAATAACATGAATGCATATAAACATCAAAGTTGGAATTAGAAAAGAATAAAAAATATTATCAAAACTCTTTTGATCTTTTTCTCATTTAAGATGGAACTCCAATAAGGAAAATTCCAGCCATAGATAAAAAGTTAAGTCCTGCTACTGAAAGAGCTTGGGAAAAAAGTTTGCACACAGGCGCGGTGAAGCATCGGTACGGCCCTGGGAAATTTGTACAGACAAACCATTGCAAACAACGCGCGGTTTTGTGACCAAACTATCCTCCCTCTTAGAGGACGCAGTGATGGGGTAAAAAAAAGATACTTCATCGACGTTATATGATGTAATATGCTGAGAGAGAAATGTATTGTTTCATGAAATCGCAACATTTCTCACGGAAGTCATCATTTGAACTTGAACGCCTTTCGAGGGAGAGAGTTAAGAGTAAGTTAATTTTAAACATCAACAACACTTGATTACAACGCACTTCCCAAGGCAACAAAACGCAATTAGTTACTGATCCACTTACAATCCAATTGAAGCTAGTTTTCTGTAGTTGAGACTGGCCAGAGCCAAGTGAGATTTGTCCCACACAAAGTAGATCATAAAAACAATGAGCTCATAATAACAGATGTTAATTGGTTTGGGGTTTGCAAACTTAATGTTAAAGGATTTAACATCAATTGGTATGTTGAGCTTTTAAGGTAAAAGGAGTAGAATTTGCTTTCAATTTGACCTGACACTTTGCATTTATTTCTATTCCCTGTACATTTTGAGATTAATTTGTTGCATAACTCTTCAGTTATAAAGTTACATTGACTTCCAGATTCAAGGAGCATCTTATGGGCCATTAATATCAGAATGTACAGGAATAGAAATTCAAGTCACTGCGTTATTAATAAATACAGAGTTCTAAATGTTTAAGAATGGGCACATTAAAGTGCTTTCATTTCGTTATATGTATGGAAAGGAACAAGAAGGATTGGATTAGATTTCAAAATTGTTTTTCTCTCTTTTAGGAATTCAAAACTTCTTTAAAATTATACAAGTACTGAAAGTTCCCAAAGAATTAATAACTGCTGTCTTTGTAGCTAAATCTAAAATGTGAGGATTCATTTCCTTTTGGATAAATGTACAAATCTATTGTATAGTTCATAAGCATAAACACTGAGATGGTCACAAAGAGTAATTTCAGTATATTGACCCATATAAGTAATCAAGATCTAAACTATGGTCTGCCTGGAGGTGCATTGCAAATAAGTGTCGGAGAAGATCTCCAAAAACCGTTTAGGTAGCAAACAGTACCAGTCTAAGGTGGTTTGTAATACTCTATATAAAAAGGTTCTACATGAACTCAAAACCACTAGAAGATTGTGATCTTTTCATCCAAAAGTGAATCCAATGGATGTAATAAAATTCTAAACATTCCTATCAGGATTGAAACTCAAAACCAACTTGAGTCAGTTTTACTACTGATTTAAAGATATGTAAAAATTATATTCGAAGCCGGACGACCTTCTCAAGATATTAGGAGATAACTCTTCTTCTTCAGGTTTCTGTTGATATTATCTGGTGGGTATTGAAAACTCTTACTTAGATTTCAGTATAGGTAACCATTGACAGCGTAGACGATTCTGATAAAGCCCAAACATTTTCAAAATGATCAAAATGGATGCCTTATATAAATACAAAGTTAGTCTCTCTGATATAAAAATAGCTAAAGAATGATACACAATCAAGGGCGATGGTTCAATTGTAAGATTCTTTTCTCTTTTTGATTGTAAAGAAAACAATGTTTGGCTATAGTTTTGGGGAGAAATTAAAATAAAAGAGTATTATTGCATCTGGGAAGTTTAATTGTGATAAAAGATTTTGTTTATATTTTTTCATAGTGTGAGTCATTTTTTTCTCTAATAATATAGTTTTGCTAGAAGCTATGGACGGCTATGACAATATATATCTTGAGATCTTGAAAACCACTTTTTTCCATTCTTTGAAAGTTTTAAACATCACAATACATGTTTGGACTTAAATTCAAAGATCTGGAAAGCTTTTATTTATATGTTACAACAACCATAGAAATTTCAATTTTTGTATTTTTTGTATTCTAATTAAGACCAAGTAACAAATAAATGAAACTTACAGCTTTAGCATCAACTTCAGAAGAAGCAGCAACTTGTTCTTGTAAGGCTTTAACCCA
Source organism: Ignelater luminosus (assembly GCA_011009095.1). Taxonomy (NCBI): domain Eukaryota; kingdom Metazoa; phylum Arthropoda; class Insecta; order Coleoptera; family Elateridae; genus Ignelater; species Ignelater luminosus. The sequence goes on along the minus strand of VTPC01090627.1, from coordinate 34,992 downwards.
ATCGGCGAGATCTACCGGATTATCAGCTTGTAGCAGTAATTCAGAACGACATGGAAGTACAGAAGACACCCTTAAGACGTGCTTTCTCTTGGTGTAATCTTCAGCAATTCTAACACAACTAGCACTCATATCCACTCCATTGGCCAACGACTGTTCAGCTGCATCTGATGGACTCTATAAATAAAGATATTTGATCAAAAAAAAGAAGATTATAATCAAGCATTTTTAAGGCAATAAAAACCTTTATTGAAATTTAAAATAGGTTATAAACAAAGCGTTACAGCATTTTTGTGCAGAGGAACGAGTAGGCTCCTTCATTGATTAATGTTGCCCACAGTTGAGCATCGCAATAATAATAACAATAATAATCATAATCAAGATTATCTTAATAATACATGCCATTAATATTTGATATAATTGTTATTTAATAACGTACAATAGCCCTCGTTTTATGGTTGATTTTTTAGATCATATGAAAATAGTACCTACCACTGAAAGATACTTTAATTTACAATTCATATTTATATAATTAAGAGATAAACAATACTTTGGGTAGTAGCTCTAATGATAATAAAAATCAACATTTTTTAAAGCATTGCGTTTCCGCTAAGATTAATTTTCAATTTGAGATAACCCTGATTCCATTCATCTCTACATTACTTCTCAATTAACTCAAAATGATTATCATACAACTTATTACAAGCCTGATTGTTAATTATCTTTATCTTACAACAAATTAAATTGCGTAGGAAATACGCGAAATTTATTTTACGACTCGAATTTTAAAACAGAAATAAAGCATATACCCAAGATCCAGTCGATCCCCATCGTCGAAGACGTCTAGGAAAAAATCCATGAGCGGGAAAATTGAGATTCAATTGAAGAGGTATACAAGATACGGTTCCAGAACGTTCACGATGCCCATAATTTAAAACACTATGTTGCTCAAGCATTTTATTAAATCACAAAAGCTGTTTAAATCTCACCAAATTCACTTTATAACTGTTAAGTGCATCATTAAAAACGTAATAGAAAATGAAGTTTAATTAATTTCTCTTTAAGACGGTTCATCTTCGCGTTTACAGCCGTTTAAAAGTTATTTAACACGAGAAAGTGGATACATTTTCAAACAGATTTTGCCGGCTTTTATTAAAAAGAGATCATCATCTATAGAGGATTGAAAAAAAATAGTCTGGTTACAGGCGCCCCTGTTATCCTTGCCAGGCTATAACAGGTCGAACTAGATTTTCAAGTACAAATTTAATAGTAGAAGTGCATCTGCACTTACTTTGTAAGTCATACGGTTCTTTTTTTTACCCTCGATAAAAAAGAACGCCGCGTGATATTTCCAACTGTTTAATTGATATCAAAATTCGAATGTCCCGCGAAAAATATTGCACCACGGCCGACCATCATCGTCGAATGATGTACAGGAACTAACTACCAACATGTTCAAAGAAACATAAACAACACTTTCAAGCTTGCACAATTAAAAAGTGGTTGGTCTGAAAGAACTCAAGCGCGTCCACAACATATGCGTAATTTAAGAGAGGGAACGTAATATATTCCGGTTAAAAGTAACAGTAACAATAAATGGCACGGGTCAAAACAAACTAAAGTGATGTTACCTTAATACAATGATTGTTGAGATATCTCGATAAAAACAGAGGAAAAAAAGCGAAAACTTAGAAATTTAATTTTAGCTTTACTTAAGTAATATTTCAAGTCAAACAAGATTATGTATAGTCAGAACAACGAAAGATGATACTTTGTATCAGTTTGCACTTATAGTATGTTAGATTTTATCAACATATCAGGATATCGTTGAAACTACCCACCATCATATTCCAAGTATGAAGAAATCGCATGGTGTAAAAGAAATTCTGTTAACGAAAGAAATATGAAGTAATATAATCATGCAATTATTCTCTGCCAAAAATGGTATAAATGATTTACACGTGAAACATTCAAATTCATATCCGATTATAGGTGATGAAATTTAAATAAAAGAATACACCAAATATGGAAAACCAAAACCATTATTAGGTTTGTACTATCAAAAGAAGATTGCTTTCTACTCAAAAACGAATTAATTTTTATTAGTCGAGCAGACTGCTTGTTATCATACAATCACTGCAACAATAAAACAAAACAGTAAAAACGTACATTAACAGACTGGAAGCAATAATTGAAAGTAATTAATTCAATAACAGTCTTAATTAATTAATCATTATGATGTAAAATTCTATTTCATTTTAATGTTTAATTTTTATCGAATTGAGTAACCCTTCTTAGTATGCAAACTCTTTGAAGCGGATCATTGCAAGTAAATAATTAATTATTTCAATAGAAATGATGTGCACATTCAAATAATATTTGTATTTGTTTTTTAAAGGAAAAAAAATGTTTTGAATAGAAATATTAATATTGACAAAAGATGCCCTCAATAATCTCATTGTTAGTTTTACTATTGACTTGAAGCAATATGTTATGTTTACAAATTGTAATCTGCAAATCGTTTAATTTATTAAAATCTTTTGTAATAAAAATACAAAAGAAATAAGAAATAAGTGTTTCATTTTCCTACTTTAGCAGCCATTATTTTAATGGATTGTCCTTAGAACCAGACATCGATGGGATACATAATTTCCCTTTTCTCTCAGTGACCACATAATTACAGATTTCTACAACCACACAAAAGTAATGGAAATGTCTAAGCAAGGATTTTATAATATCAACTTATTGTTATTCATTGACTGATGTAAGATGTGTGAGCTGTTAATTGCTTCAGTTAAATTTCTTTTTAATCTTAAAGACTGCCGATACAATATACTGACCTCCCAAGAAGACACACTGTATCTACAAAAAAGTCAAATTTTGGAATTTCAAAGTCTTTGGTATCTTGGTACATTAATTCAAATATTACTACAAGAAATCTTCATATTTGTATGATTAAAAGGAAAAGGGCCAATCAAGATTAAATTTACATGGAACTTTATGGCTTCTAAAAAACTTTAAACATCTTCCTCTCTATTTTGTAGAAGGCTCACTTATAAACCTACAAATCCAGAAAGAGCGATTTTTAGGAAAAAATCAGACAATCTATTTGATTCTAGATCTCATGTATTTGTAATGTTCATTTTATTCTCTTAGTCAAAATCAAAAATCTTACTGCACATTGTTCACAACTCTTTAACAAATCGAGATTAGCATTAAAACAAACAGACAAAGTAGTCAAGATTGTCACTGTAATAATAATCTCAGTACCATTACCAACAAGAATGTAAGAATTTTATGGCCGGTTCCATATTGATGTTCGGCAAATGCAGACATGGGTAAACACATACTCATTGTTAAAAGAAGTTGTTTGAATATTGACTAACTAGAGTCCATGTTTTTGTTGGCTATGAATGAAACTGTACGATTTTCCTAAACACAATCTTACAAACCTTTAATTTCTTGGAAGCCAGGATCTTTAGAAATAAGTTTGATAAGTATAATAATGTTTCCTTTTCGTAAGCAAAACTAAATAGAAAAAAAAAACAAACAATGCAAGATCTTGATAATATTTACAAAGTAAAAGTATCAAGAAAAAAAATAATAATTTTTTAAAAGGAATTCAACCTTCAAGTTGTCCCCATTTTGCAAAGATGGACATTCCAAACAAACAAAAGAGACTTCTTAACAGGAAAGGAAGTTCATACCAATAAAACAAAACTATTTCCGCCCACATAATAACTAGTATTTATTAATAACGAACGTGTGCTGCATTAGTAAAAACAAAATATTTGAAATATCTATTAAGTGGTGCATGATAATAAATAAATAATAATATTAATGAAGAATAATTAATTTCAAAATGTTCGCTATTTTTATACTTCACTTAAAATTACTTCCTGTTTCAAATTTCGACATAAAATATTCGCACTTTTACTAGATTTAAAAGGAATTTAAATTAATTGCATATAATTAAATATGTTTTGTTTTATTAAATGTTATCGTATTTTTTTTCTTTTACTTTAAAATAGTATTTCGCAATCGGTAGCAAATATTAATTTTAATTTGATATCGCTATAATTAAGTTGAATTCTATTTATCAATTTGTACACACTGTTGTCTATTAACAAATTATCTACAGCAATTGTTTTTAACATCTGAATAGATTTGTTTAGCATCGTTTGTTTAGAAAAAACATTAACTCAAGATAATATGCAAAAAGATAAAATTCCATTAGAATTACTACTATAAAGATTGACAATTTAGCAACACCGTTTAAGACAAGAAGTGTGAAAATGGATCTCAAAATCAAAAAGTTTGTAGAAGTCTGGATAAACATTTGATTTTTGTGCTAGGGGCACATTTGGGACTTTCCCGATTCGAATTATTTGGGAAACAAGTTTCAAAAGCTTGATGCATTACATTTGCTAACATAGAAGGTTTTCCTAAATTATTGTAGCAACTTCTGAAAACTTTCCGTAGTGATCAACCTTTCGAAAATATTGGCAATAAAAATAAAAATTGTTTCACGTTAGCAAATACCTCGCCTATTGCGTTTTCGTGTTTATTTGTTCTTGAATGAAGAGAGAAGAATTGTGATTTCTATTCCGTTTTCATGTTTATTGGCTCTGGAATGGAGAGAAAAGAATTGTGATTTCATTTATTGTGTTTGTTATACAATCCGAAGGTCGAATTATAAATAAATCTCCAGTTTCGTGTAGCGCACAGGAAAGTTCAGACGCGGGTTGTGATTCCTCTGCGTTTGTGTCCCTTCCTCCTACCGGGAGTTCTGTGACCCTGTCGGGTTTGGTTAGTATTCATTTCTTCGCTATAGCCCACCAGGCGCAGGCACCCGGCATACTCTTTTCCTCGTAGCCCAACGGACGTCTAATTACTTGGAGAATAAGGTAACTATTGTCGATAGATTTTATGCTACCCGTGTTCTGGAGTTCTGCTTATCAAACCCCTTCCAATATGTGAGGTTAGTAGGCTTACGGTCTGCGAAGTCCTCTTCACTACGGCCACCGTCTATGACAGCCATGCGCTACCGAGATCCATGTCCACAGCACGCAAAAGGTCATTTATGCTTGGCCAATTGCAACTGTATAGTAAACATCGTTCGATTTGAATTTTATGGCAGTACCTGACTTAACCAAGACGATCGTGCTGAACAATGGCATTGGAGACTTGACAAAACATTTTAACGATACATAAAACTACAATCCTATAAGTTTGACTATACCAGCGACATCTCCAGTCAACCCAATACAATCGTCCACTTCTCCAATAAGACATCGTCTTAGTATCACAAGCCGATTCCGTCATCAGCCGCTTACAACTTCAGTAACCATGCTGATGCCTACCTCAGTCGGCATCCCCAGACTGCCAACTCGTAACATAGATGTTATAGTCCATCAACACCAACGCTGCTGCTGTTTAGCTACCACAGCTGAACCACCTACTACGTACTCGGCATTATTTACTATCATTGGAACATAAGTCACACGCTAGTGAAAATGGAAACGTTACTACGTTATCACTATCTAGCAAAAAGCTCCTTAAAACGATTTCTGAGAAACAACATTAAAAGTCGAATCGAGTCGAAACGATTCAAGTGCAGAACAATAAACAAGATAACCTGAATACTTAACATTGTGAATGAGAAGAAAGCGATTGTTTCGGTAATCTAAAGATATTGTTTACTGTAGTAAAAAATAAACTGAAAACTAAACCCCAAGAAGTTCAAGCTTCAGTTTTTAGTATGCTGGAGATTTCTCGAACGGCGCGTCCGATCGGCAGCAGCCTTATAAAGACGAAAAGTGATAGGTATTTAACCGCGGGGTTCATAAAAAAGGATTCTAAATTTACTAGTCTAATAACTAGACCAAGGAAGGGGTGAGCAAATTTGGCCCTAGGGGACTTTACACTAGCTAAAGACTTTCTGTAATATCCAACTTTCGTCTTGATACCAAGTTAACAAAGAAAATCTTGCATAGATTCTACGAGAATCCAAATGGACTGGGTTGAAAAGCAGTAGACAAAAGGCTGACCAACACGATCATTCACGCTCTCTATCGAAATCCGAAGATTACGGTTCGTGGTACGACTAAACAGTATGGAGTTTACCAGCATACAACCCAAAATGTTGTCGACTCTGGAGCTATCGAAAGATTGACACGATCCCAAGCACAAAAACTTTATGACAACATATTACATGCAGCTGATTACGTGGCTATGGATAACGAAACTTACATAAATGATTTTCGACAGCTATCAAAACTAGAACTTTAAAAGCAGAAGTTTTGACAAAAGGAGACATCTGGATTTTCTAGAAAATATCTCTTAAACAGATCAATTTTCATTATTGAAGGGTCCTTTAGAGAAGGAAATCCATGTCTAGGAGTACCTCCAGAAGTGGCTGTTGTCTCTTTAAGATTACATGAAAGTCCCAAGACGTTTTGGCTAGATTTAGCCAAAAGAGATTAATCCTTCAAACTCCCCTGCAAAGCAGAACTTTGAAAATCATAGTTTTGAGATATTGAGTGAAACGTATTTAGCTTTCTTCACGTTTGTATAAGATAGAGCATTTTAGAAATTGGGCTGCATCACTTAGTTTTAAAGTTAGAGCTTTCTTGCTTGGCGTACAAATAGATTTCAGTGCAAAGAATCCAACGATACCCAGTTTTGTTTATTTTCCGAGTTGGGGCCTTTTTGCTTTGCAGGACAAAATACGTAATACTAACCAGATTTTTTCGATATATAAATTTAAGAAGCGGTAGAAAGAAAACTACTTTCACAGCATCTACTATTTTTAGGCTCAGTAAAAAAACAGAACTACCAGAAACGGTTATTGCCTCTTTAAGGTTACATGAAGAGTCTGTACTGTTTTGGACACATTTGGCTTCGTGTCACTATGGCTAGAAGGGGATGAATTAATACAGGGAGAACAACATCAAAACGATGTCAAAAGAGATGAATTTTTCAAATTGTTCCCAACTGCGTTCTATTGAGAAATATTGGACCGGAGGCTGTGTAGTAGTACTAAGTAGGAGGTCTTTTGGATCAATGGACTTAAAAATAAGTAGTTGAAAGTAATTAAGGAAGCTGATACGGTTTGCAGACTTTTTGAACGGCGATAGTTTGATCGTTATCGGGATCCGATACCAATTTCGCACAGACAAAATAGTTTAGTTGGAAGGCGTGCGCCCACTGCCGACTTTTCAGTGGGTCGATTTGTTCGACATCTGTGGCGGAGAGCTTTTTTATACATGAATATCGGAGTATTCTTTTATTAGGGCCTTTTTATAGTGCGGGCCTCTGTTCCACTTCCACAATCAGTTTTTCCACTTCCTCAAGTAGGGACATTCTTTTTTAAATTTAAAAAAACTTGTGAACAGTTAAAAAGTGTTTGAACTACTCAAATTAATTATATCAAACAATTTTGAAGAAAAACAACACAACCAAGAAAAGGTGGCTTGGAATTTGGAACTAATTTGCGACTGATGTGTGTAAATAACACTAGCTGCGCCTGCGTGGTGCGGCAGTAATATCAGTCGATGTTAGGCCGACTGTTTAGTTGGATAGTGTGCGCACTTCCATAGCAAGCCATACTGATTACATGATCGGCCAACTTTTTAGTCAAAAGGGAATCACCTAGCTATTTTGATAGTTTAGTCGGGCAACTTTTAATCGTTAGGTGTGCGGACATAGGAAATTGAATCCATCTACACTATCAGCCAATCAAAAAGTCTGCAGTGTGCGGGGGCCCTAAAGTGTCAAATTGAAAAGAAAGACTATTCGTCTGATTGCAATAATCGAGACTGTACAAGGAAGAATAGTTGAGCACTTCCTAGAAGTCAGTAGAACATCCCCAATGAGTAATAGTATCAATTCCTAGAATATTATAAACTGGAAAAGACTTCACGTCTGGTAAATACTGAATACAAGAAATTATTTACGGTTGCGTAAAAGCGCAGACACTAAAGCAATATCTTAACGATATTCCTATGACGTCATAATTCAATCTATTCGATCTAGAAAGGAATCTTTTACAACAGTAAAACACCTTTTAGTTTTCGTCAGCAAAAGATAGGCGTAGTTGTAGGTGCATTAATAAAGAATCGAACGCTCTATTATCATCAAAAGGTTATTGTTTGTTTTTATCAAATGTAAGATTTGTATTGGAAAATACTGATCAAAATTATTTTGGCGCACCTTGTGTAACATTTAATGTAAAAACCTATCTATTCTGAACGTCTTGTTATAATAATACAAAGAATTGTTACCCGAGGATAAAAGTAATGTAAAACTCAATCCATCTGTTTCAGCTTATAATAGTCTATATCAGCAACGGCTCGTAAACATCTAATATGGGAAGGCAACCTGAAGAGAATCATTAAATGGTATTATTAGTATTTGTTAACAGCTTTGTTGACAATACCTAACTAGGAGTGCTCATGTTCATTTATTAGTTTTCTAACGCTTTTGAAAGTTCCTATACTATAAAACCGATTTTTTTCTAAATGCTCGTCTTCATGTTTCCGGGTTTATTTCAGTCAAGTCTTTCGTTTTATATATTTTTTTAAATAATTTCTCTATAATTTGTTTAAAGAACCGCACCTACATTTACTTTTTTATAGTAGCCGCTACTGAATGCATTAAAACTCGAATAAAATATGAGATTGCATTTTTCCCATAAAACTTGCAAATAAAAGAAGTTAAAAGTTTTATGGTTTCTAGTATGCAGCACCTTAAAAGGAAAAAATCACTTTCAAATGCTAAGAACGTTATACTAATAACAAACTATAAAAAATGAGTACAATAACCTTTAAATGTAATTTGATGATTTTCTTACAAAATATAATTGAATTTCAAATGTAAAAGTAAGCCAAACTTAATAGAAACAAATTTTTTCTTAATGATCGACGAATAAAATTAACAATTTAAGTAATAATCATTGCAGTGCTGTCTAATTGGGTATTTAACTGCGAAAGAAGAAAAAACGCAGTGACGTCATGCTGAGTTTCACTGAATAAGAGTTGGATATCTTTAATAATAAAATCAAGAACAATCAAATAAAAACCGAAAGTTTTTTCCTAGTTAGTAATTACATCCCACTTTCTATCACTTTGAGTGCTTCATCATCCTACTTTATTCAGTTAGCACATCTGTGCAGAGCCTCTTAATGTTAGTATGCATCAGGTATTTCATTTAAAATATAAATTTGTACGATTAAAGTGAGAAAATGAAGAAAGTACAGTGTGTACATATTTCACACCAGGAAAAAACAATTATTGCAGTAGAGCGTACACTACAATTACAGACGCCGTGAAATAAAGTAACTTTAATTAGTTTTTGCAATAATATTGTGTTGTAGTGAACTCGTAAGAAGCTCTTGAATAATAATTATTCCGTGTGAAGCAATAGATGTAATTTATGTTTTGTGGTTTCACACCGAGATACACAACAATTAATTAATTCTTTTCAAAACTGTTAGAATTTACTCAATTATCACTTGAAATGTTATATTCAAATATAATAGTGTTTACATTTTGTACAAGCAATTAACTAAAAATTATTATTATTATAGTCGGTTCTTTCATAACGTCGAGATTATTACGAAAAAATATTAAAACAACATTCGGTCGCATAATTAAAAAGTTTTGTTTTAGAATGCAATTCATGTCTGGAAAGAAGCCAAAAGATTTTTAGATTTTGGCATATAAGCTCGTGGTTCATAAATTTGCGTTCTTATTTTTTGGATGTATCAAAATAGAGTAAACGCGAATAATTCATTACTACATTTCTCAATTGTCTTTTTATTACGTTTTTTTTTGTGTGCACTAAAACAATCTGTTTATTCGCAATTAGAGCTTAACATCACGGCAATTATGAACGGTTTATAAAACAAAAAGAAATAATAATAAATAACAATCAACTCTTTTCTAGAGTACTTGGTAATAACAGTGTAGAATTTATGAGGTATCTTAACCTTGAAATAAATAGTTTGTATGCTTTTATAATCTTCATACACTGTTTGTTCTGTATTGTATTATATACGTGTGATCATGTTGATAAGAATAAAATAATGGAGTAGACACTTTGATTTCTCTAGCAGACTGATAATGATGATTATTATCCAAACAACCTCTATTAACCAAAACTTCAATCAGTTCCTAGCTGACAGAGTTATCTGCAGTCTCAGTCAGATCTTCAAATATAGATTATAGCAAGATAAAATACGTTAACAGCAAGCTCTAATCAAATTTTAATTTTTCACACGACTCAAAATTTCAAACTTGAAATTTCTGAACTCTTTCAAGTAACAACAAACAACAATAACCACCATTGAAAGCAAACCGCAGAAAACTCTTTGCTATGAGTGCTATGGTTATGTTTAGTAGTTCAGAATACTATGACCCAAAGACGAAGAGGATCCACCAGGATACAATCCACCGCCAAAAGTTTCATTAACATTCTGTCTACTATACAGGGTGTTAGGTAAAAGATGACCTGCATTGGGAACTTTATGCTATATCTCGGATGTAAAACAGTTGACAATCGTTTGGGGATTCTACGTATAAAACCCTACAAGTTACTCCTTTACGATTTTTTTGTACCTTTAGCGGTTTTCAAAATAAACTGATTTTAAGATTTCGGAAGAAATCAGTTTTTTCTTAATATCTGGTAGGCTATGAGAAACCGATCCAGTTTGGCAACTGTTTCGATATGTACTCCTCATGAGCAAATTGTTTGCCCATTTAACCGACCTCGTATCTCTTACGGTTTAAAAGATCCCAATGCAAGCCATCTCCCACCTAACACCCTGTATAAGGGTTTTTTCAGAAGAAAAACATCGCTGCAATAAAACAACATGTAAACACTTTAGTGTTTGTAGAAGGTGTAAATTGGTCAGTCTTCTAACCATCATATACAATACACCTTCGATTGGTAACGATAAGTCGGGAAATCTAGCAGGGCAAGATAAGAGATTCATTTTGGGGGTTTCAAAGAAGTTCATTGAAAAATCTGCTATGAACAAACGTTAGAGGCGACCTACTACTATATGCGATGGCATCATATTCCATGGTTCCTATAGTGCCTTTCTAAGGAAGATTTAATTTAATGCCTTTTTACGTGCCCCAGATCGAGATTCATCGTTGAAGACTACTGCATTTCGTTCCATATCTCACTGTTGCCAATTTCTTTAACACCACAATCATTGGCGTAGGTGCTTTGCTGTCAGAGGTAACACCAGATGTGCACAGTATGAAAAGTGCTTAAATGAGTTATGCAGTGATATAACGATATAACTTTCTCAACAAACCCTTAGTATGCAATTGCTCTGTTACCGAGAATCTGTCTTTAACAGTCAACAATCTCATAAGACGATATTGATGGTCTGTTGTGTATCTCCGTCACCCATTGCCTTTAACTCGATGTTGCATTCAATAAGTTGGCAGATTAGTAGAAGCGCATAGTTTATGCGATAAGTCAACCCCTATCAAGCTTTCTTACTTTTCAGAATCTGAACGGATTTTTAATTAAGGCATTTTGTTTCGAGCAAGCAGCGTTGGAATCGCATAGTAAAAGTAAGACGGCAAATTCGATAGTTGGAAGAGCATGGTTTATTCTAAACCCTAACATCTCCATCCTAGACGTGACCAAGAAGCTGAACTGCTTCCATTCACTAATTCAGAAGATAAAAAAGCAACCAACCTTCAAACGTACAAAGTCAAGTTGGCGCCGTTGCGAGATACTGGACAAAAACAATGGACGAAGACTCAGATGAGGAAGCTGTGTGCCGATTTGACCAGGGTTTTTGGCTGTTTTGATGTTAAGGCCGACTCGCAGATTCCCCAGAATTTTTTCCTCTAAAGGACCTGACGGTGATTCCGATAGAGTAAAGGTGGAAACAAGTCATCAAGTTGTAGAAAAGTGCTTTTTCTAGCAGAGGATCTGTATGTATGGTCGTAAGATGGACTCTTTTATAACGAAAGACACGATCAATCAAAATATTTACAAAAAAATTAATCCTGTAAAAGGTCTATTTTGTTTTGGCCGGATTTAGCCTCAGCTCATTACAGAAGAGACACGGTTAAGTGAATGAATGATAACAAGGTGTTCAACACTTTCAATTGCCCTGAGCCGAAGCCATTGAAACGTATTAAGCAATCGTAAAGCAGAGACTTTTGAAGACACGGGAGAAGGCCAAAAACATCACACTCTTTAAGAAGAAGTGGAAAAAAGTAGCCAATGCGGATTTGGCTAAGAAATTTTCCCATATGCTCTATGCAACAAATGCTATAGATAGATACTTGAGAAGAAGGCTTAATTCCTCTCTAGTTTACTCTCTTTTCCTTTCTTTCAGTGCTCGTCGCATTTTCGATACCTTACATCATCAAGCCTTACCTTGACACTCCTGTTCTTCTCCTGATATTGCATTTTTGTGTTGCTCTGCTCTTTTTATTTCTATTGTCTCAGGATCTTTTTTGTTTTTTCTTGACGGCTTATTTCTTTCTTATTATTTTGTTCAACATAGTATCTTTGTATATCCAATATTCCTTTTGTATCTTTGTCGTTTACTGGTTTGCTTTTCTTTTCAATTCAGCGAGCGAACTCTGCATATACCTTTACCTTGCTACTAAAGGAATAAGATGGTCTGTTTTTGAAAATAGCACCAACCCACAAATTGCGTAATGTCTCTTTTTTTTTTCTTATGAAACGCGTACGCTAATAATATTAAGATTTTTATGTTCTTTTCGTAATGATACCAAGTACAATTAACACATGGATTCATAGTGAAGTGATGTAAACAAAACATAAGACAAGATACGCCCAGAAGTGAGGTTAGAAGTGTCCAACGTCGGAATAAAGTTAAGCAAATTTCAACGCAATCCGATACATCGCATTTGTTATTCTAAACGATCGTACGATATTTTCCCGCCGGATGCAGTTTAAATTTCTCAGCCAATCAGAAAACTTTCCTTCCGTTGTATGTCGCATAAACGGATGCAAGCAAACTAGGCTTTACTTACAAATGTACGCCACAATATCAAATCCTATCGAACTGTTAGTATCTGTGATAAACAAGAATTCAGCCCCACTAACTTTCAACTAGGACTTTTATTGGTAAAGTTATACTGCTAGAAAAGAATTTATAGCAAACTAATAAGAACACAAACGCAACCATATAAAATATAAATGCCAAAAACGGCCAAGTCTTTCAGAACAATGTCTTGGAAAGTACTTAGTGACACTGTTCTCCGACCAAGGTTAACTAATTTGAGGTTTTAATTCTGTTTTTATGACCAGAATCTCCGTTAATTCAATGGAATTGGGCCGCAACAATTCCTGACCTAAGTTTGATAATCATCTGCTTTCCAGATAATTTAAGGTACGTTCGTTTATGTTGTTCTTGAAACTCGAAGTGCACCGCTTGTGCTAGCGTTCGTTTTTTACAGTACAGACTAAATGCAACACTCTATGGAAGCACAAGCAGAGTTGCCAAATTTGGAAACATCCAACACAATGTCTCCCTCACTTTTATTTTTATTTTTTGTTATTGTTGCTTAATTTCTTTACACTAATTTTGAAGATTCTATACATCTAAATTCGTTTAGGCAATGAGGCAAAAACAAAATATTTATTACGTATTATAACCTCAATTCCCAATTGTTACAAATGTGTTAATTAGACAAAAATATCAGCACACAATAGTCTGATTCAAATTTCCGTTTCATTAATTCATTCTTTAATTCTGATAAATTCTGTTTAGGTAGCACATGATCATTCGCTCCATTCGCAACGCTCCAACTCGAAGGCAGAAAAACAAACGTACTATCACGGCAAAAAAAAAACGGGGCACCACACAGGTTTTAAAGTTACCCCTTGTAAATCTGTCTTTCAGTTTAAGTAAAACTATTATGTAAGTAAGTACCTTTTTAATTGAACTGACAAATCCACCTTAAAGCATGATGCAAAAGAGAGACATTTTATTAGAACCGACGTATCGTTAGACAAGTGTGCCCCGATTTTTTTGCCGCGATAGTACCCTTTGTGAAGAATGCAATTTACAAAATTACATTCAAATTCAGAAAATTGTAGATATGATTTTTGAACACAAGAACTGTTTCGTGTAAAAACTTATATTTTTACCCTGGGGTTGCTTGATGCAAATGAACTTTTCACATATCACACATCATCTCCAGTTTTTGAAACCTTTTGGCAATATTTGCGTTAAGTTTTTTACTAACTTTCAATTCAAGATTTTCTCTTTTTATCTTAATCCATATAATCTACGCTATGAATTTGGCAACGACTATATAAACTAAGTTTGATCAGACTATAGATTTATTGACAACATTGGCTATCGTATTTCTAAAAGGTTTAGGTACTATTTGTTTCAAAATGAACTAGGACACTTTAATTTTCCCATTGTAATATCTACATTTAATTTCGGCTAAAATATCTTTACCCATGGATTATTTGACCGATAAAGTCACATTTACCCTAGGAAAAATACTTACATTTTTGAATCATAGTAGTTGGCCAGTGTTCTAGTTCATTTTGAAACCAATAAAGTTAAAGAGTTTGAAACTTCAATATCACTATAGTTGTATTGTAGATTTCTCAGTTCTCTATTGGTAGACTATTACAAAAGCAGAACGCGACTAGCTGGCACGTTTTCGGACATAGTAAAACCTAAAGCATGAACCGGAAAACAATGAACTTGGCAACCAAGGCATGAAAACAGCTATACTACTTAGAGAAAAAAAAGAAGAAAGTGTTTAACGGTAAATAATTTATTTCTCTATGAAAGCAGAGGCCGGAGAGCGTCGGCCATTGTTGAACTTTGCCACGGTAATGAAAGCAAAATTTTCAAAATGATACTGTGGATGATCCGACAGATAAATCAATTTAGCATTTAGTTGAACACTTTATGATTTACTTTCGACAAAATTTAAAAATTTTTTAATCTGAATTCGTGCATTCCGTCTGTCTGTCTATATCTGTTGGTATGTTCCCGTAACTTTACAGGACATGCTATATATATATATATATATGAAATCAACTTAGAATTTCCTTCTGATTACAGATACATAATCGGTATTTCGAGATCTCAAATACTCTTCCAGATAATCGAGATCGAAAATGGCGATTTTTCGACGTAATCTGTCTGTTGGTCTGTTTCCATGTTTCCGTAACTTTACAGGACATGTTGTATATGAAATCAACCTAAAATTTTCTCCTGATTACAGATACATAATCGGTATTTCGATATCTCGAATACTTTTCCAGATAATCGAAATCAAGAACTTTTTCTTTAAATTTCGTCATAATAATGTTTGCATTTTCACTGATTTAAGTTGTTAGTCAATTGTTAAATTTCCACGATTCAAAGTGCTCTAATTGATTTAAATCGATTAATACCTACTGAAAGTGAGAAATAAACAAAAGCAATAATTTTTTAGGTGCAAGCTGCACGGTAGCAAATAGGTATAAAATCTTCGGAATCCTTTGGAGAACACCGCATGCCCGTTTCGAAAGGGTTCTCCATGTCTAATAAGGGGTGCTCAAATAGTTATGATGCCACTGAACCGATTAGTTGAATGCTCATTATGATTCCTTTCCGAGAAGTATCATTTGAAAGGTAAGGAAGAGACAACTACTGTTTTTGGAATTGTAAGTTTCTGGTTGATTCTGTCAAACAGCCTAACTGAAATTCAGTATCCATAAAAAAATATCAGAACTGTAGATTATTGTTGCAACACTTGTAATAAGAAACCAAGAGGTAATTACTATGTACACTGCAAAGTCAAAAAGTGAATTCTTAAACTAAAGAGATGAAAAAGGTATTCAAAAACCAACAAATGGTCTACAACAAAAATTGATTATGATAAACAAAGATGCAATAAAAAACGAGAAGATGATTTCTGAAGGAAAAGGAAAATACAAAAATTAATGTTAGACCAGATTAGCTACAACTACTGTTTGGTTGATTTAGAGGAAAATTCATGTACAATAAAATATCCAGTACGTTCAAAAGCAGTAGATATCAAGATTTTTCCATTTGGCAAACAAGTAAACCAAAACACCTTGCCAGCCCAAAAGACTAAGCACCAAGGAACTTGATCACACAGAAGTACAAGAAAAATATTCCAGTGGTTATTATGTGAATAATTAGTGGCCTCTTGAAGTGCCTTCTTTAGCCTATTTACTTCAAATCTATAACTAGCAAAAGTTTTGCAAAAGACATTTCACGTCAAAAAGATTCCCAAAACGCAGTTATCTGAAATTTGCACTCCAACATCTTTGGAAATTTTGGTCTGACTAAGGCAGACAACGATTCAAATACTCTCTTACGTTTATATAAAGATATTTATTAGAAGTTTTGAAAAATGAAGATAATCTGTATTAGGTTGTTCTGAACTGCCGGTAAATATTGCTCTTAAACAATGACGTCACAACGGTTTAAAATTCCTACCAAATATAGACCTCAATTATAAAATTTTTGGTTAGTATTAAACATTAATAAAAGTATACGTAGAACTAACCTGATGATGTCTGTCTTTATGAAGAAACAGCTTTGATCCTTTGAGAACAACCCAAAATTGCTTCCACGATCGATCCGCAGCCCTCTGGAAACGAACAAATATTTATTATTAGAACAGCAAAGAATGCAAATGACCTTTAAAAAAGAAAGATACCTTTCCGTCAATTTCAGCAATCTTACAATGTAGTAATCCTTCTTTAATCACTTGTTTTTCTTTTTCCAAAGGACTACTTGGAAGGGATGTCTTCTCGCGTTCTAACGATATACTGCTACTGCTGCCGCCGCTTACGCTGCTCCTTTATAAAATCATCGTAAATATTATTATTATTATTATTATTGATATTTTGTTGTAAATTAAAATGCGTTAAATTAGAAAAACGAAACATCAAGATAAGATAAAAAAGAGTTCTATTATCTAAACCAAAATAGTTGCATACATTTAAGTTATTATTGAGAAATGTTTTACGCAAAAGCGCAAGTTTCAACAAAGCAAACAGGAATGAAATCTAAAGCAAAATTCCAAAAATTCAGAGCATCAGCTTGATGTGTAAATGTTATTGTTCTCACTTTCCCCCGTTTCCGTTTCCGATTTCTCTACTACACGTTTTTGTGCATCGTTGCCTTTAAAATTTACAACACAAGCTATTGTAACATACCTATTATAAACAAATAGCTACTTCTTTTCTTTAGAAAGCGTGATGATATTGATACATCTCCAAAATTAAAAACAAATAAAATTCTTTTAAAGAAAAATACGTTTATTTGTCTAACGGACGTTCCATATCGCCCGCATTAATTATACCATCACCTGGTACCGTCATGCAGACTATAATAGGTAATTCTGGTAATTTATTCAGAATTTATAGAAAAAAATGTATGAACATAAGAACTCGAATTTCAACGTCTTCTAGAATAGCTAATATGGTACCACGGAATAAATTTCAATTCTTCTTATCAATTTGTAATCTTATTGTCAATATGGCGTTTTGCGTCTTTAACCATGAAATTTATGCAACAGCTGTAGTACTTATTGTTGTACAATTCATTCAAGTAATAAATCTAGTGCAATATATGAGAAACAATAAAGAATAACGAGAATTTTACTAGTTTTTGATTCTGCATCATAATTTTAAGCAAGAAAAATTATGGGAAAAGGTAATAATCATAAATTAATTTTACAATTGTTCAGTAAAATATTAGTTTATTCAGGATGTTTCAAGGCTAAAGATCTCATTGTTTACTCGGTTTCAAACTATAACATAAGCGTTATTATCAGTGAAGCAAGAAATAACCACCCGCAGTTTCCGAATAATAACGCGAGCATTTCGTAACTTCCTAAATTAATTAGTAGTAGTACATACATAGTTACATGCAAACTAGTATTAGAAAAATAAATATAGCAAATCACAAGCAAATATTCACAAAGCTCACCCCAAAGAATAGGCGGCATCCTCAAAAAGCTTGCGTAGCTGTTGAATATCCCCCGGAAATAATGGAGGCCGCCATTTTCTATGAGCACTGAATAAAATATAGCATAATAAATAACCCCGTCACCTATATACTATAACTAACAGAACGAATTGCAAAAGCATCATGATAGTTCTCTAATAAAAATTAACAAACTTTTTTACCTTCTGGTGGTTTGAGGTGAGACTTCACCATCGCTGAAATCGTCAACGTGCATTCTTCCATTACCGGTTGCTTTGAGATATGATTCTCGACGCATTGCGCGATCTTCATCTGCTAAATAATATAAAAACTTGATTTAGTTTGAAGTTTTGATAATTATGAAAATGGTTAACTGATTAACTCCACTTACCCAGGTTAGTATTTTTAGTTCTCCTGATCACGACAGGTCTATGATCTTCTGAAGTAGCTGAAATATGAAGATAAGCTATGAAAAATGAAAATTTGCGAGAAAACTAAAAATGTAACCATAATCAAACTAAAAAGCATAGGAGTTAAAGGGAAAACGAGTAGGTATGATGCGATGAGTATCTTCAAGATATCCCAACCAAGCAAGCATTTTTTCGTTAATGGCGTCGTTGGCGCAAAACCGTTCCCATCATTAGTACTTATAGTCATATATCAAAATTCTCAAATAAACTACCTGGAGAACTAGATCGCCTTGGAGATGAATCTCCTGAACGAGACAAGTGAAGTCTCCTAGCTGGTCTAATAGGACTGCCCAAATCTAATTGAGTAGGTCGAACAGGTGGGGTTTTTGGAGCGGGAGCGGGAGTTTCGGGAGTGACCATTAGTGTAGGACTAATTTGTATGCATTCGACGGGTTCTGGAATGAGGGGAGAGAGTGGAGTATTTGCTTGAGATTGTATGGGTGATGCATCTGTTGTGGCTTCCTTGGATTGATCTTTTAGAAAATAACAAAAATGTTAACAAAAGAAAATTAGGAAAAAAAGTGTTTGTGGATAAAATTAGACAATCCTTGATGACCAAAAGTAATAACACTAGGAGACATTTGAGTTGAATGAACTAATAACTAATAAAAGCAGCTGATGATAAAGAACACCGAAGCTATGTATAAATACCAAAACCACCAATGTCATTACTTTTGCTCATTCTGTACAAATTTAAAATATACATAAAAATCTTAGTTGAGTCTTTAAAGGTAGATTTACATTACATTGTAATCGGGCTGCAGGTTATTTGTGATATTATGTCTTGATTTGATAGTTTATTTTCTTTAAAAAACGTTGATTAGATAAATCTTAGTCACAATTCAGCACATATAGTGTGAACCCACCTTTAGCATGTTTAGTGTTGTATTTTATAACAGTGTAGTATATTCAAGAAGGAGAAAAGTCCCAGTAGGTTTAGCCATAACTACTAATAAGTAAGTAAGCTCTTTAAGTCTTTAGAGAATTTAGTTGTCAATGATTTGAATCACCAGAAATATCACAAGTTACTTGAACTTTATTTTTCTTGAACATACTATACATTCAACATTTCAAAAAGAAAACACTTTTTGTGATTCAAATTATCCAGATGTGTTTTCAGATTGAAATGCTGACTTATTAGTAATAGCACAAAGATGCCAGTTGTATTGAACAGATCGATTCGTATTGTAAAAGTACCTTATTGTTGATATACACAATAAATGACAAAACAAGCAATTCCATAACCTCACTTCCAACATACTAAAAAATGCATTTCATACTATTTAAAGCCATAAGCATTCAATGCATTCAAAGAACAAATTTTTTAAACACAGCAATGTCAGGAAACAATAAACAAAGATTGCAAGCTCCTTCCGACGTATGCTACACAGAACCTATGGAAAATGTTGTCAATGAGGGTGAAGATAACGACTCAATCAAAGGCCAAGTGTTTCTCCTTTGCACTCACTATACACAGTAAAAGGTAATGTCTACTTTGCCGATACTTGTAAATTATTATAAGTCTGCAAAAATATTTGAAATTATCTGACAACCCAATTGAAACGACAAAAAATGCCACTGCATTAGCTAATTTGTAAGCATTATTGTTTGTTCTACATATATACTATATAAGCTTTTGAAAACTCCTATCGAACAAATAATATTTTAAATGTTTAAGCTTTTTCTGCTTTTTTAACATCAGTATTGGCCAAATTATGACATCATCTATCTATGCAATAAAAGGAAAAAAAAGAGTAGGTCTTGAAATTAACTCTTAGGTTGATATAAAACAAATGGCAAACAAATATTTTTTTTGACACTTGACAGTTTTACATTTAGGTTATAAATGTCAAGAATTAAAATTGTTTTGGGTTTTTTATTTATCATATAGTAATAATTATAAGTAAATTTTGAATTATTATTTAAAAAAAAATACTCCTAGAAAATTAACACAATTTTAATTTAGATTCTTAGATTCTGTCAATCAGTTGACAGTTCTACATTTTAGGAATTAATGTGAAGTTCTGCATTTATAACCTAAAATGCACAACTGCCAGTGCCAACAAAAAATCTATTTCTGAGAATTAAAGTAGGTGTTCTTTGTTTACCATTTATATCAACTTAAGTAAACCTAAATGGCAATAAATTAAAATGTTATTTAGGTCCCACTCATCATTATATGAGCGAGTAGTAGGACATCATAAATAAGTATAGGTGGCTTACTGCTCAGGCATGTATACAATACAATAATAAATGAAAATAAAGTTTGTTATTATTATAACTCAATGTATAATTGAAAACAACAAACTACTACTATTATTATTATTATTATCCAGTAAGTTGCCCATTTTCAGGGTATGATTATCAAGTCAGGGCTTGTTTTTGTAGACTATCTCGAGGTTAAGAGAGTTGTTTTACAAATAGATACAATTGAACCCTTCTATGATGGTACCTCAAAAACAAAGATCTTTCCTATCCAGCTCATGTACTGAGTAGGGGTAGAAATACAAGGCGATTGAACGAAACCAAGACTGGTCTTTTTCCAAGACTTCTTTTTCAGATCTTGTAGCGATCGTACTGACGAAAGCCAATGCGATGGAATTAAACCATATCAGAATAGATACAAATGCATGGCGTTGCCAAAAAGCAACGCCTCTGTTCCTGGCTACAGAATCCAATAACTTTGGGTACATTCAATTTTTCATATATTTCCTGCTTCGTGGAGTTTTTAGATTGCTTGTGGCAAAGCCAGTTGAAGTAACGCAAAGAAGTACCAACACCAAACAAACAACGATCGCAAATTGGGCTCATTAATAATTTTCCCCCCGCTAGAGGCGCTGCTATTCCACATTAAATCTCACAGGTTTAGATGTCAGTTTATAGGTTTGAGGTTATCAAAATTTATATTTTAGAAAAGTAATTCTAAATGCATATTAACTACTTCCTGGGTGCCATTTTCATCATTTTCATAGTTGTTTTTTATAAATTGCCGTAAAAAAAGATTTTGTA
Source organism: Ignelater luminosus (assembly GCA_011009095.1). Classification (NCBI taxonomy): domain Eukaryota; kingdom Metazoa; phylum Arthropoda; class Insecta; order Coleoptera; family Elateridae; genus Ignelater; species Ignelater luminosus. The sequence goes on along the minus strand of VTPC01090627.1, from coordinate 13,533 downwards.
GTGGTTGCGTAACCGTTTTTCGAATAAGGTGGGTTAACCCAAATAACTCTGTCATGTAACTTGTATCATCAGACCAGAAATAAAGAGTTAAGTCCCCAAAAACGTTCAAATGTAACAGCAACGCATTCTTAAAATTACTTTTTCTAAAATTTAAATTTTAATAACCTCAAACTTATAAATTGACGTTTAAACCTGTCAAATTTGACATAGAACAACAACGCCTCTGGCAGAGAGGAAATCATTATTGAGCTCAATTTGCAATCGTTTTTTGTTTGGTGTCAGTACTTTATTTGGCTTGTGGTAAAGTTCCTCTATAAATGATATGGATAAGAACTGAGTAAAGTCGGGTTTGTTTTAATTGATGAATCACTTTTGTGATTTTTTAATTGCTAGACCAATCTCTTGAGCCACCAATGACAGACTAAATGCTCAAAATTGTTCTAGAAAATGCATTTTGGATCAAACATGACCTCCAATACTGCAACTTGGCCCAATTCTTATGCTTATACGTACATAGAAACCCTAGCTTGTGGTAGTTACAGTTATATTTAGATAAGTTAAGACACCTTATCTTCATAGTCCTAAATAGAGCAGAATAGTGCAAATTTAAAATACATCTGACGTTTTACGATGTAGTTCAAAATGCTTATTCAATTAATGTACACATTATATAGAAGACCTGGAGAGAGAGCAAAGGACAATCCATCCCCTACGGAAAAAAACAATAGATAACGAGTTGGCCGGATACCCAGATATTCAGCCTAATAATCTAAAGAGTGACGATTATAACACAGTGCAGAGGACAAAACAAATAAAAAAGCTCATCAAACTAACTATACTGCTAGAGATTCAAAGATTTCTTGGATGATGACAGTAGCAGTGATGAATTTTTGCCAACAAAAAATTATTGATAAAATCAAAATTCATTCAGCGACAGAACTAAATTTCTATTTAAGCAGTGTAAGAGCTTTAAGGGAAGCTCTGTTCAATATAATATGGTGGGTTGCAAATAAGGGTCAATACCAGTTATTGTCACTGCGCTGAGCAGTTTGATGTACAGTGAAAGGTTATTTTCATAGATGGGTAGTAACTTCTTCAAGGCCAAAAGACTATTTGACAAGCTTTGTTTAATTTTCATTTTCCTAGATATCAGAAAAATAACCCCTTGCAGCTCTAGTTAATATGCCACAGGACATCATAGATGGGATGGCGATATCTTAACACCTTCTTTCTATATTTGTGATTCAAATTACGCCTCTGGTGGGAGAAATTCTGAACTAAATTGAAAAGGTTTTTTGGTTTATTTACATGTAGTCTACTTCATATATCAATTTTCAAGGTGAATTAAGTCATTGTTTACACAAGTTGAATATCTATCGTTAATTTTTTGTGCTTTTGTGGAGCTTAAGCGCAATTCATTTTAAAAAATGTCATGAATTCAACAACAGTTTCTAACCTAACCTACTTAATCCTAAAAATACCTGAATATTCTTTTAATTAGATTACCTTGCCGACATTTAAAATTGCTTTAGATACAAACAGTTATATCTAAATAAGTAAATTTTTCAAAAAGATTTAAGGCCTTACATTCACGTTTTTAGTATTTGAAACGAAATTCACACAAATAATGATAGATAGGCAAAAGGTATCTTCTCCGTGTCAAAATTAACTGATTGTAAAGCGCGCCAAAAATTAATTTGAGTCGCCCATAACCTTAGTGGTGGTTAAGGTTGTAGTATAGAGGAAAGGTTAGGACACTATCACACCATCCATAATGCTTTGCGGTGTGTTACAAGACCCTACTAACCTCCCCTTTTTATAACCTTCATTATGTTTATGGAAGGTATAAACCTGGGAAGAGATATAACATATTGAAGGATAGTAAACATACATACTAACATTTACAAGATAAACGATTTCAAATTTGGAAACTGTAAACCAATCATTTTACACTTCTATAGTGCCCAATGGAAACATCAGTTTTAGTATCTAAGGTTTCGTCACAGTTAGGTCTGATTTAGCTAATCTGCCCCTTAATTAATAACAACTCATTTAAACTAAATATACCTACAATTGTTTTTATTTTTAAAAATGGCATTAAATTTTAATGGAAGATTAAGAGTTAATTTCATGGCCTACTCATTTTTTTTAAATTTAATCGCACAGTATAATAATATTACAAAATAAAATGATTCTACAATTTAAGTAATTTCCTGTATTACATTTTGTAGAAGTCTCAATACTTCATGATCATGACTATGTAGGTTTGAACTCACAATAAATGCTTCAAAGACATATAAATAGAATAGTAACCATAGGTGTACACAGAGGATCCTTCAGAATGATGTATTAAATTGCAACACTCTGTATTTTGCTGTCTATTGATGTATCCAACTAATCCTTTCATCTATCTTCAGCTGATTTTTCATATACAATTAGTATAGAGGTCTTGAGCACACATTTCAGTATACCGTATTCAATTCTACAACTATACATAATGGAATTAGCAAAAATACAACTGGTAGGGGTTGTAATTTGACAGATTTTAAAGTCAATAGTTGGATATGAATGACCCAATATGTGACAAAAATGTCCATATACATATGTATACAATATCAAACTTTGCAACTTAATTTTCTGTCTATTTTGACACACTACAGCATCAATTATAAAGGTTCTTTGCAAGAGAATTCTTAGAGTACAAGAACGTATCCTTGTGTGATATTGCTTCATAAAATTACATTCATGCTATAGGTATCTCCATGAATGGTGGTATGGGAGTTCAAACAGCTATGCCAAAATAAGAGAATATATGTAATATTACATACTGTAAATTATGCTAACATATTATATGTGGTAATTTGGTCAATTTTATAAATAATTACAACCTTTGTAATTTTTAAAGAACTTATGCAAAAAAATTTCATTTTAAAAAGTTAAACAACCGAGTATCAAGATAAATAATCAACTAAACCTAACCTAACCTCAATCCAGTCTAACTTAACTTGAATTAATAGTCAGTTATGAACTGAATTCAAACTTTCAAAAAACAAAATCAATGTAGTATCAACTTTATAATATCGTTCTGGCAGGGTTCACTTTTAATGACAATCAATTTCAATACAGAGCCATTCTGATCACACACTCAATTTAGTGACCTCTTTTTAAATAGTAGGAGAGACAGATAAAGGTACTGGTAAACAGTATTCGACAACAAAAAAAATAAGTTAAGAATTTTCCCATCATTGTGATCATTGTTAAAGGCTTAAAATGAAACTAACATCTTACATTATCTTTACAACACCAACAGCCTGTTTCAGATAAGTGGGCAGTTTAGACCTTACGATTCACAGACAGATAATGACCACATGGTTTCTATTTTCAAATTTGATCCACATTGTGAGTCATTGTTCGCATTTTGTATTGAATAATAATAACTTGCAATATCGTTTGATAATATTTATATCTAGAATGTTACCAAGGAAAATAGTAAATAAAACTTAACAGTACTTTTGGATTTGGAAAATTGCAACATTGGCATTGAGCAGGCTCTCATCAGACAGAATTACAATATAAGTTTGAAACAGAAATAGGGAATAAAAGTTCTTCTGACACTTTGCCAAAATATTCAGAATTAGACAGTACCAATATGATTCCTTTGTCACTAAAGTAATTCTGGTCAAAATACACAAATTAAAAACACAGATCTAGAATTGAACCAATGGATACTCAATTACCAACATAAATGAAAAACTGACTTGGCTATTAGCAAATCAACGAAGTCAAAAACGATTTCTGATAAACTAGAAATCTCATATTCAGAGAAAAGTCTTTCGATTGATACGATTTGAGTAAACTCTCAGTTTGAAAAGCACCAGAACAGCTTATACTATACACTGCCCCTTTCACCAGGATTTAATTTCAAAATAAAGCATAATCAATTAAATCAATCATTCATCACTACCTTCTTGATATTCTTTGTTAGAGGCCTGTTCTGCAAAGGCTTTTCCGGTTTGCTCGTCTTTTCGAGTTGTCTGTATAGCAGCACTCCATGAATCAGCCGAATTAGAACGAGCTCTCATTCTAATCGGTTGACCGTCGACGCCTTGCAGCATCATATCTAAAATAATAGTTAAAATGCGAGCGTTAGTATACGACAATCATGCTGATATACTAAAATCGTGCCTTGTTAGAATTAATATAATTATAATAAACAAAAAAAAAAACAACCATTACAGTAATACAAACAGTGTGTATACGTTTATTGCTAACAGATAAAGAGAACGTAAATAAGTGAAAAAACAAACATGAAGGGTGTGTGTTAAAAAGACGCAAAACAATCTGAAGGCGGTCGTAAAGTATACAAAAAACAAGACAATAAAATATAAGCATACAAATAAGATACTGGTAATAAATTTTCAACAATAGATCGTAAAGAGACAATTAGTAATCACTTTCAAGTAGTAAACGGGCTTATAGTTGCTCCTTCCGATAAATCAATCAATTAGAAACAAATTATTGTCAATACACCCAGAATTGAGTTAATAATAAATTAAAAATTGCTTAGATTAGTATCAGAGTTATTCCAAGACAGAGAAACGTCTATCTCTAACCTTTAGGGTGTCTGTAATCCTGTGGCGGCGGCACGTGGATATATTTACTTCCAAAGGGAATCATTACATTCCCTGAAAGCTTACTTTGAACAACTTCATTGATGCTGCTACTGCTAGCATTGCTTCCTATTATCCAAAATGAATTTAATTAGAAAAGGAAATTATTTCTTAGATAAAAATCGATTTGGTAATTCCATGAAAAACTCAATGTAAGTTTGTTTTGTAATAACCTCTTCCTTTAACGGTTTGTAAAAGCGATAAAATGCATAAATGCAAACATTAATATCTCACTCTTATCTGACAACTCATTTTAACATCCTTAAACACCTTGCCTCATCAGAATGTGAATGTTTACATCGGACGGAAAATTCTTATCTGCTAAAGAAATCACATTTTACTAACCTGAGCTATCCAAAGATCTACTATCACGGTGTTGTCTCCTCAAAACTGAATTTGTAGAACTGCCGCTGGTATCGCGTCGAGGTTCGGACGATCTGGATTCGAATTCGTGCGCTCGTATCGTAACGTGTGGTACAACACGTTTCGAACTTATCCTAGCTAGTTCACTTCTATAAAAACTCGTTCGATCCTTGAGCATGGGATCGTCTTCCGGTAAAGGTCTTCCGCTTTCAAACTGTTTTGTACGTTTAGATACCATTTGAAGATTAGTAAGATACAATCTGCAAACAATTCAAGTTCAATAATCTACACATTCGCAAACTATCAAATTATTACCGCCTATCTTCATCTTGAATAGAAGCGGCACCATTCATTTGACCAGGATTGATTAAATCATCAGGCGCAGGCGTAGCTTCTTTAATTTTTTCCGAACTCGAAACCAAATGCCAATCTTTCGGCGAATTAGCTCCTCTCTGTTGAGGAATATTATTTACAGCCCCTCCTGCAAACCTATCGTTCTGACTTTGCATTCCTAAATCACGTTCCGTATCAATATCCGATTTAACCCTTTGCAAATTTTGATGAACAGGTTTAACCGTTCTCGATGGCGATTCCTGCCTTACGGGTTGTTCATTCGGAGGCCAAGTGGGCTTTTCTAATTTCTTAGGTCTTCCGTAGAATTCTCGTTGTATCATAGGCGGTTCGACAGGATGGCTAGGCCTCCTTAAGAATTCTTCTTTCTTTTGTAGATTTTTCCTTAGCCTCGACATAATTACCGAGTCATCTGTGTCTTGTCCCGTTAATGTAGATACGGAATCGTAGGAACTTAAACTATCTTTACTTCCATCCGCAACGGAAGAAGTTAGGGAAGATGAAGATTCTCTCCTTCCACCACCATCGAGACTCAATCTACATCCAGCAGCGTTCGGATAAGTGAACGCCTGCATATTTTCATTACCACGCGTCACGTGCGAAGAAGTATCAGGATACGCAACTTTGGCTGAACCTTTCATTTTAGTACCACCTACAACCATATCACTGGATTCTGTGGCTACACTAAAATTGTCCAAAAATTCGTACGGGTATAATTCTTTATTTGAAAATGTACTCCCTTCACTTGCCCTACGGCCCATTTTTCTATATAAGGGCACTTGGGGTTGAGCCCTAGGCCTTCGGTTGGGATCATCGATAAATTCTTCCGATTTATCGTTAGTACGTAAAACTTCTCTAGGATTAGCGTACAATAAATTATCCGCACTTCTTTGTTGCTTTTGTTGTTTGTACGAATCCAAACCTAGTCTATTATAATCTACACTACCATAAGCAGATTCTTGTAAAGATTTCCAAGACACGGCGTCTACATAAAATTCACCAGGTTTATGGGTGGTATGCGGTTGAACTAAAGACCTTTGAGGTCTTTTTCGTTCAGCATATATTTCTTGCTTTTGTGGCTGATTACTAACAGGGTTGTGGGCTGTTTCGGCGAAAAACTGGAAAACAAATATAAAATGACTAACGGAATTATAACGTAAGACGAATTTATTGAGAATGGCGTCAAAAATAAACGCAAGTGTTATTAAGAGGAAACTCTCGTTAAGACTCGCTGGGTGGCTATTAATTAAAGAGCATTTAATAGTTTACCATATCAAGCAGGTACTCATTCGCATTAGCGTTAAATTGACAAGGATTAAATTGCTATTTATAAAATAATTTATTACAACATAAAAGTAAAAATTAGGAAGGAATGTGAAACGATCAAAATCCGCCACGCATCGCGCAACGTTTGAACTCCCTCACCTTTTGTAGTACGTCTTCTTCCTTTGGCACCACTAACAAATGTAAGTATTCAGGACTGTGTTGAATAAGATGTACGACTTGAGCGTAGGTTTTATCAGTAACTGACACGCCGTTGACGGCAACAATTCGATCACCGTGCTGTAGACCTGCCTGTTCCGCTGGACTATACTGGGCGACGTTTTTCACGAAAATTGTGTCCATAGGAGACAACAACGCTCCAACTGCGGCATGTCTGGTACGGATTGCGTCCTGTAAAATAGCAATTAAAAAAATGAATATATATAGCGAATACATAAAAGCTGTATGGAGTGTTGTAAATTTTATTAGCGCACGCAATACGCAATGATCTTTAATAAAAACGTTTTATTTATAAACAATCAACAAAATAATTAACAGTCAATTATGTATAGTTAAACCATTTTATATTGCAATTTCAATTTGAAAATTGCTAAATAATATAAATAATTATATAAATCTATTATGCTAGAAATATCAAAAGAACAGAATGTTTGAAATTTTAGAATTTATTAATAAATACATTGCTTATTGATTGATAAGTAGTAGCGTAGGTAGGATATTCTTCTTTAAATGATTTTTAAACGATTTATGTAACAATTAACTGATGTTTAAATGAAAAAATTCTTCTGCAGTGAGTTGACTCAAAAAACATACTAATTACAGTAAGTAATTCGTCTCTTACATAAACATTTAAACAAAATTATTTAAAATTCAATAGTGACGCGTTCAATACTTCCTTTTAGTGTTTATTGCTCGCAATTAATAAAGCAACTTCATTAACGATATCTGTTGCGTAATCGTTATCAATTAAGAAAACAAAAAAAAACTTTTAATTCAATTAAAGTAACGTAATCTAATTAACGTTAAAAGAAATAAGATCATCCTGCGTAACCTAATTTGTAACTTCTCCAAAGCCGAGTTTTGAAATCTAAAGCAGGAAACTAAAATACGTAAAACAATTTTTTAATTTAAAGTGATAAAGCTCATCGTCACTTTATCTCTTATTTTCTGAGCTGAGAAATTTCAAACGGTAGTAAATTAAATTTAGAGAGCTGTAGGAGTCGGCAAGTTTGAGAAGCACTGACCTAACGCAAATAAACTCGATTTATATGCTAGGTTTAATTAAAAGCATTTTGCATAAATATTCCCAGAAGTTCTTGCTTTATCTAGATTGGTGTGGAATTTTTGAATTTTGAGAAAGCGGAGTTCATAAGAGCTTTCATATCAAAGCTCCAAGTAATTATTAGTTTTCTACTTTCCTGTACTTTAAAGTGCAACAATTGTATGTAAAGAATTTATAAAGAATATCTATTTAATTATTTTAATTTATTTGCAAAAAAATGCACCTGATTAGCCAGTTGGTGGTCTTAGTCGTGAGCAAGGAGGAATAATCAAATTAAAATTTAAAAAAAATCATTCAATCACTTATTAATTAATGAAGAAATAACAACAAATAACCTAATAATTAAATTATTTTTAATTAGAATTGAAGTTCTCGGTGGTAACAGGTCTTCTTCACGTGTACGATTTGATTCTCGTCTAGTTATGAGTGTATGATTGCAGTAATAGGCTATTCTTCATTTGGTTCACCAAACTCCCTCAGTACCTACCAGTACTATTCGCTTGGCTGTCCAGCACCATTCTGCAGCTCTTCTTCCGTTCCTTCCGTCACTGCTGCGTCTTGGAGGCTGAATGTCCTTCGGCAATTACTTATCGCTTCGACGGTATATTAATCCTTGAAACAACGCTCCAACATCGCTTCATTTTTGGTTTCCAGCTATTCGTAATCTATCTCTCTACGACCGACGATGGTTTTCATTAATAGACGAGGACTTGTATTTGTGCTTCTTACCGACATTCCTCACCATCATGGAAGAACGTCCGCGTACGTGAATCACCATCACTCGAGATTGGAAGATCTCCGGTCTGAGGTGTTTCCTCGCCACACTTCGGTTGTCACCTGGACCGCGAGCCGGAAAGATGCGAAGATCCACCTCAGAGACTTGAATAAATGATGATATCGTAGAGAGAGGTGTCGTCTACTACCGTCGGATTCAGCTGGCACGCTCTCCTAGAGGTTTGAGATGGGAACGACTTAGAGTGAGACCGCCGCCGATTCCGCTATAACTCCAAATCAGTCAACGAGAGGGGCGGTTAATGCCGTCTGCTTTGTGTAGGCCATCCACTATAGCACCATCAGGTCACAAAGTTCTCAACCACCTACTCTTAAATTGTCACTGATGACTGAAGAGGAGACTATTTTCTAAATGCCTATCGCCTTCGGCGACTTTTTTGACCTTAATCATGCATTTATCGATGAACAAGAGCTCCGCGTGGCGTTCGGTGACAACATTGATTAGTAACCTCTCAATGCGTAATCATTTCCTCTCCCCCTGAGGTGGTCTGCAGAACCTTTCCTGCTGTCAACTTCTTTTTCTTGCTTTCTTGAATGTCCGCTTTCTGAATAATTTCCGGAACACAGTGTTAGTATCTCGTGGTCCCGAAGTCCTCCCAATCATTGTCGCCGTTTCCCGCTACGGAACTCCAAAGTCATCTCTGTATGCGCCAATTAATTTTTGTAACATAGCTAGTTTCCTTATCCATCGTCGTCATTCTAGACCACGACATCCAATCTAGCCATATGAATTAACCCTGTCGCAGGTGCCATCACGGAGCGTAACTCTCTTCTTCATCCGGATACCACCAGCACCGATACTACGTCCATATTTCGTCACCACATCACCTGCTGCCATCCTTGTACAAACGAACAAAATCTCAGCCGGCATGCTACGACTGCCGACAATAACATTCAATGACTTACACACCGTCACGCACCACGTCAGCCATCAATCACCAGTAAATACTGCCAGCGCGATTCTGTCCGTATGTACGTTCAACACCAACAAGTTTTCCTTCACTCCAACCAAAGAGGCTCTAGAAGAGTTTAAACAAAACAGTAATCGGCAGTAGCAGGGGCAGTGTGATGACTGTGACAGTGACAAACGCGACTTCAGTGGCCCCTAGACTCACTAACAAGGAAGTGGGTGTTCGATGAACAGATTCACCAAGAGAGAGAAAGAAAAGCGTAAAACCTGAAACTAGTCCAGTCTCTTTCCAGGCAATGAACGTTTGTTGGGTCGCGACGCGGGAAAAATGTTTCAGCAAGATGCCTATGACTCCTTCAATACAGGTTGGACACCTAGTGAATCGGAGAATGGATAGTCTACGACAGGCACACTTTGAATTCAAATCATTCTGAAAAGTTGTATCTCGGTCATTTCTTAACTGATTTCCAAGATTCTCTAGGAAATTTTGCAAATTCCTGTTCGTCATTTTGAGCAGCCATCTCTCGGACATTCACTGATTTACTTAAAAAATCTTTGAGATTGATTTAGCTTATCGATACAAAACTTGTCAAACTTAATTCTGATATTCTCCAAAATTCCAAGTGGTCTTAACTAGGCCATTTTGTTTGTTACTGCTTCATGAGATTTTTCTGTTTCTCTATCTCTCTCTTCTCTCGATAATTACAGTTTCTCAAGATTTTGGTTTCACCAATGGTTCGTCTACTCGTTAAAGTTTGAAGATTAACTAAGGGCATATAAACCAAGACTTCCACAGGTGGAGTTCGTAACAGAATAACGATTTGGAATTCAATAGAAAAAAGAAAAAAAGAATGGAAAGTAGTTATCTAATCTAATCCTAAAGATCAAGATTTTCCTGAAGAAAAGTTATCAAACCAATGCGTGACTCCTTTTATCGAATATGACTGCACTTTGAATTTTTTATTTCTTCTATTAATTCTCCTAGATTGAGGGCAAGACGTTGGACAAGGTATAAAAAAATATAACTTCCTTATTAATGTGACAATACAGTAGAGAAAACTGCTTTATTAATTATGCCCATCTACGCTTGTTCTAATCTATTCTTCTAACTATTTTCGATGTTAAACATTGATCAGAAGAAAAATATTTTAGACATGAAGTACAAGTAAACAGAAGTGACTTTCTGTAGAAATTTTAGGAAACTATAAGATGGGCAAATGAACAGACCGGCAAAAATCTTTTTCATCCGACTACTGACTCTTATCTCAAACATATACTAGAACCGGTAATTGGTCTTTTTTTTGTGAGTGTAATTTAGCCAGCCATCATGAAATGATGTTCGACAAAAACGTTGAGAAAAATAATTTGAAGTTAGAATTGAGATGATGCAAAAGGGCAAAGCAACAGTTAACTAGTCAATTGGTATGAGATTTTCAAAGTTACCAAGCCAAACGCAGAAAAATTTTTTACGACCCATAGAAAGTTGTTTATTTGATCTGGATTGCATGGAAGATGATTATGTTTAAGGAGGGTGTCTAAAATTCTAGCTTTATTTCGGAATCCAAATAATACCCAAATGTACTGCATTGATTGGTTAAGGCAACCAAATGTTATTTTGAGAGTTCAATTTCTTGGTATATAAAACAAAACAAGATTATAAATTTTGATTTACGGATATATCAAATTTTCAATTTCCATAAATAATCAACACATTTTTGTTAAATTAATCAACATTGCATAATTCTATTTTCTCATAAATATTCGTAGGTGGGTAATAATTCCTTTTCATTTTTAATCCGTTTCAAGTCACAGAAAATGCATTAATTTGTCGAAGCAATAACGGTTATCAATTGTGATAAATCATTATATATAAGGCATTAACAAGATACGCAAACTTCACACAATGAAGATTTTAACAAGCGTGTTATTAATGTTTTATAATTATCAACACCTTCCTAGGTGTGAGCATCTTGATGTTGTGTTTGATAAAATAATTAGAAAGATTTCAAAACGGCTTCGCGCTTATTTTATATACCACATATATGAGCTATTATTCTTCCTGCGTCTGTTGCGCAGATGATTTCCAAATTAAAAATACTCAAGATTCCATTCTAAATATAGACTTTAAGAAGTTGTATCGTATTTTTTAAAAGAATTATAAATATAAATACCTGTACTGCTTCAGGTTGGAAATATTTTGACGCCGATTCAGTATGCAAAAGTAGTATTTCCTTCCTTTTCTATCAAATTAAAGTACGACGAATAGCACGGTTGTGTATGTGCCAGAATTTTTAAAGATCACATATGTACAACAATAGCGGAAAAAATAGTAATTTTGATTAGTTTTTGAAAATAAAATTGCTTACTAATCTTTGTATGATGCCCTTTCAAAATCTTCATCACTTACTATTGGATTGTCAAACACAAATTCTAAAACAACGAAAACGTAGTAGAACCAAAATAAACCTTTTAAATTAATCCAAAAAATGTAAATAACTAAAGAAAAAAAATTCAAAAATCCAACCTACCGTTGAAGAAGAGATTCTTATAAACCTTTAGAAATATATCAATACTTTCATCACAGTCTATTCAACTTCTCCGAATAACCATAAAATCAGCTTTTTCCACTTATATTATCTTCCAAATTGCCGAGCAACGTCTCTCGTATTATGAAATCCAGAAATCACATTCCCTGAACGATTGGTCGTATTAGGTTTTTCCGTGGTTTTTCTTAATAGTAAAGATGAATACCGAAATACTTGTATTTTGTACTTCTTGATTATGATCAGTGAATGACCAGAAAGCTGACTCTATGGCAGTTTCCAATGAACTTTAAGATGGAACTGGTATAACTTCTGCTAAAATGTCTTACGTGATGGAACGCAGAAAAGACCCAGAATTAGTAATTAAAACATTGATTGGAAATCCTGGTTTGGGTTTCGACATGTTGTAGCAAAATATTGAGAAAAAAAAGAGAAGGTAACTTAAAGCAATATATCCAGTGCAAGACAAGATAAAAGATGAGTGACTCTTGATAATTTAACTTATAAGGCTTTGAAGAACACCTCAGTTGATCTCCCAAGGCAAGAATTGGCCGAAGAATCGTTTAGATGTCCAGAATAGCATGGATAACATTATCAAAACACTTTTCTATCCATCGATGACAAATGTTTAAATTGGACATGTTTAAACAGAAACCTGCGTATCCACGACAAATTAGGATTACAAACCCCGCCCTACAATCTAAGATGCAAATAATCGTTTTCGTCAATGAGAAATGAAGGTGCTGATATCAGTGGGTAAAAAAATCGCTAGTACTAAGGACCCTTTTAAGATACATTCTGATTGAGTCTAAAACGTTTTCAGTTTGAGTGACAAAAAAGTTTACAATTCAAATGGAGTTTGATACCATAAAATGCAAAAATTATGGCATTGTATTCAAAATTGATCTTTTCATCTGATGTAGCAAACAGAAGAGAAAAAACTGTCTAGAGTTAATCTAAATGCAAATGGGTGCGTTTGAAGAAAAACTTCTGGTAAAAACTGCAGTTGGGAGTGTCCTTCGATAGATCTCAACGAGCTGAGTTGATTGGTACTACTCTCAAGTGGCGGAGACTTCCGGTTCGAAAATTGGTGAAATCAAAACTTTAACATGAAAGTCTATGGGAAACCCAGCAGAGTCGATAAAAGTATCTTTTAAGTGCCTGCGGCCCCCAAACCCCCCAGCTTTTAACTTAACCTTACCTATCCCGACCCAATGCATTTATTTTCGGAAACGCACGGTAACACAATTAAATTTTTCCGATTATTGGACTAAACCTAACCTGCCTAACTTGAGTTATCATTACCAAATAAAATGAACAAGCAGGGAGGTTTGGGGG
>VTPC01090626.1:301268-347626 GCA_011009095.1 Ignelater luminosus | reverse complement strand
TTTACTCTAACCTCGATAACTCTGCTGTTTGTGGTCCAATCGACGTGAAAGTTTTACACGTTTCATGTGAAGGTTCGCACTCTAGGGAAACGTGGCTAGTTTGGTACTACTAGCACTATCTCTGGGTTAGTCTCGGGACTTATTGAACGATGTGTTAGATTCTTATGTCAAAATCTGAACTGTAACTTACTCTTGTGAAAGACTTTTTTTTTTAATGAAACACCAATATATCTTTACAGATCTAGAATCTAAAAATACGGGTGTCAGAGTTTTTGACTGTGTGCTTATTGTCATGCTCGGTACCGAGATAGCCGGTGGTCGTTCTAGGAAAACGTCTTCTCTTTGACCAGGATGGGCTGTATTGATTGTTGGTAGAGAAGCAAGGCGTTGATGTCGAGTCAGCAAAGAAGGCACTTTGAGTATGATGCGGTAACGGCGCGCGACGTGTTTCGCGAACAGCGTCATGTTCGGTGCAGTGAATGCCGCGGTCGGTTTTGGAATTTCTGGTGTCCTTAGAGCTCGAAGTTGAGAGTCTTCAGGGCGATTGTGGAGCCTGTTGATGATATCGTCCTGACTTGTAGCTAGCTTCTTCTTGTAAGTGGTTCTTCTTACTCATCCCGGGTTTCGGTTGTGGTGGCCGACGGTGGTGTCAGCGGATGTTTGTGGTGAGGGTAAAGGAAGTTGGTGAGATTAGTTTGTGGTGCGTGGTGGAGGTAGTCAATGATAAATTAGAAGAGCTTCTTCGAGAATGTGCTCCAATTTGGGAGATTCTCGGCGTTATCGAGAAAGACCGCTAGGGGACGAGGGAGATTTGGCTTGCGTTTGGCTCTCTAAGCCACCCTTGTATAAATCTACAAGTTCTATTTCGTATTCTTGTCCTTCACATCGTTCGTTTTTCTGAGTGTACCGTCAAAAAGATCGGTTATTCGTAAGTTTTATTTAAGAGTTTGCTTTGTACGACCCAGTTCACGTTGTGCTTGTGTTGTAGCAATCAGTTGTTGATGATAAAGAGTTCACTGATTTCTAATATAAATTGCTATAAAACCATAAAAACAACATTGTTTGCATTAAGAGATTCTAATCCATGGCACGAAGACGTTATTGCGAAGACACTGGTTGTGCCCAAAAGCAGCCAGCAAGTAGTGGCAACTGCATCATAAACTTCCTGGATGGTATACAGCAACCATTAGTGCTTGGGAACAGGCAATGATTGCTACAGCTTTCTTTTTCAACTACTGCATGTCAACCATTCAGTAGCAAGCAGCAATCAGTAGTGTTGTCAATAATTTGTTTGCTATCGGCATAGTAGGTAGCTTTTGTATTTGAGGTTAAGTTGATACTTTTAGGTTGCCCAAGAGCAAGCAGGCAATTAGCAGAGCGTAATAGTGATTACTGTTCCTGAACACCACCATTATCCACTACCAATTATCTTCGTCATCTAGCTTCACTATGCATTGATGCAGAATTGAATGCGGCATGCCGGAATGTTTCGTGTTGGCCCGCTATCGAATGCTCTTGCAAAGAACTATATAGATGTAGCTGTAAGATGTAGAGTGGGAAAATTTGCTATCGATTTCAAAGCATTAGTCCATCGACGATAACATAATAGAACAAGCTTTTGGAGCATCTCATTAGCTTCAAACCTACATGATCGAATAGAACATTGAATCCCCTACAAAGTGCGATGAAGAAAATTTGGAAGTTCGATGACGCTGTTTTGTTAAAACATCGATGACGTCATAATTTTACTAATAACAAAGATGCAGAAAGCGGGCGCATATGGAACCAGGCTTAGCTCCCTTCTTTCCGATTAAAATGCAATTCTGAAGAGATACATACATTAGGTACATTTCAAGTTTCACCGGAAATGACACTAAACTTTCTTATTTTAAGCTTCGCACTGCACATCTAGAATATTTGAAATCTTCATCAAATTCTGAATCCAACCATGTCCATACTCACAAATTAATCTAGGAAGGCTATGGATATCATAAACCAGTTGAAATTACTCCTTAGGCACCAGAAAAGCGTATTTGCGCATTTAAAAGTCCTAATCGGCAAGGTATTATATAAATATAAATGATATTCACTCTCAAACTTCCAAAAAAATTTTTTTCTAAGCAACTAAAATTTTCCTAGACTGACGAAAGATTAGATTTCCGGCAGGAGATTCCTTGGTAGACCACCAAGGTGTACTTTGCCCAGGAAATGGTTCGAAGTGCTGTTTAACTTTAGGATATCACTATGTCCAAGGCGGGAATGGCCCAACATCCTGTAAAGGACTTGATACTCCAGATGAAAATCGTTAATCCTGACATTCCTTAAGCTTACACTGATACCAAGATTCCTCCATTTTTCTTTAGCAATAAAACGTTTATAATTTGCAGTTAATAAACAAGAAAATGTTACACAATCAGTATCTCAAAATAAATAAGTAAGTAAATAACGACGAACGGAAAACTTTGTAAATCACAAGACATCCTTGATTTGTTTTTGGCATATCATTGAGCACCGAATTCCACAACTTTGCTCTACAATTTAATCGACATTGAATCTTTTAGTTCAGAACTTCCGATAGTAAGGCTTGAATATAGAACCCCCTGTATAATTTGTATAAGTCTTCTTCATCTTGAAAGTATTACAAACGTATATTTATGTATACGGTAAAAATATAAATACCTATTGCAGAAACTTATTTCAACATGAAAATTTCCATTTAACTAAATGCACGTGCAAAGGTAATGATTTACGTCCTTGAAAATTTTGGTCGTTTGAAAAGTAAGCTCAATACAAGTTTACATGTTTATTTTTTTAATTGTGTCGAATCATAATCATAAGAAAATCTCACCATAATCGTGTCTCACTTTTACGTATAAATTTACAAACTAATTCTTATTATGTTTGAAGTTTGAAAATATCTTCTTATTAAAGATTAAGTAACAGAACATTCAAGTGCAAATTCTTATCAAATTAAAAAGTGAAATTAGAATCAATTTCTATTAATTTGCTGCCAAAGTGAAAGCAAAAAAGCACTTAAATGCATGGCAAAAAAAATAACGACACCACAATTATACGAATAATATGCAGAGTGAAAGTGTTGCCTTTGAACATGCAGTCGTACATTTCTTTAAATGGAATTTATTGAATACGAAATGAAATGGCGCAATTGGTTATAATAACAGTTTTAGAAATGAAATAAAAATGTACCTACTAGACAATTTGGCTTGTGCATGAAAATCATTTGTGGTTTTAATGCCGAGGGTAATTATTTAAATGCGTAAATTTTTTAGATTAAAAATAAAAAGATTGGTCCTTGGCATCGACGTACATATGCGTGAATCGGCAGGAAAAACCAGAGATGCTGCAATTTTATTTTTATAAAATTTCTCGAATTCTAATGCATCGGAATTATCTAAATATAAAAAAATTCAACAAAACGGGATTTGTTTTATTTAGGTTAACCTGAAGTATTAGCAACATACGTCACTGTCCAAAATGACATACAGTATTAACTGTGTGAACATTTAGAGAGTCGCTGATTATCGAAGATCGCACACGAGGCAAAACGTGATCTATTCTGGGAACTTACAAGGAAATAGTGCGTGCGTTTTTGGTGCACCTTGATTTTAAAAAAGTTGCCATTTGCAATAAAAATGTCAAAAATAAAACTGTCAAGTCCCTGATTACTCATAGTCACAAGCAATCAAAAGTGAGTTAAGAAAGTCAAATTGCATTTTAACATCTTGTCTAATAAGAATAACCTTATTAAGTTCTTTCTAATTCTTATTTTCAGTTTCTTCCCGGTTATGAATCCTTCTATTATATCTACTTCCTGATGTAAAAGGTTATCTACTTAGGTAAATATAAATAGTTCCAATTAAGGAAACATACACAATATAAAATGTTCTACATAATTAATGTAGAGCACCCAGCTGTAAACAAAATTAGTCTGAAAACTTCAAATTAATTAATAAACCAAAAGTAGTATACCTAGTTGAGTCAGTTTGGCAAGTTTTTCTTAGAAACGTGTTGTTATAAAAAGGAAGTGATGACATGAAGTGAGAGGTCAATGTACACTAGGTAAAAGAAAAACATCAAAAGCGAGTTTGAAAAAAGTGCACTACAAAACATAAAGAAGAAATGACTTACTTAGCAAATTGGTTATCATTACCGGGTAGAACGAAATCACGAACCTTATACCCATATTCTCAAAAACATAAAGCAGGAAAAAATAAATATGAGGTTTCTGTTGTCAAATTTAAAACAACGAATTTGAACATAAAGATATTTTAAAATGTCAAAGTGTACAAACAATCGGGCACAGTAAATAACGGTGCTTAACCAGCTGTGTGAAGTATCAGGGAAAAGAAAACATTAAAGAAACGAGTTCATGCATAAGTAGAACTCTATTGAAAATTTAATCCGTTGTTTTTGTAAAGCACATTTTTACCATATAAATGAGTTGTATAGCTAAGTATCTAACCATAATAGGACTTAAGGTCGAAAATAATTGCTTACCTTTCTGATGACCTTTTTGTGTTGTTTTGCAACGACAATTGCACAGGGCTCGAGCTCGTGTTACTTCCTGGAATTTTTGATTTGTTTTAATCTTCAAGCTTTATCACAATTGGACATCTTAACTACATAAAGTATAATCAATCAATATAATTATTGGGTACGGTAGTTCATAATTTAAATATGACAAATACTTTCAGTTTGGTCAATTTGTAACAGCGGGGTTGCATTTGTAGGCACGCACAGTGTTAATCGCGATGTAAATTCTTAACAAAGGTGTTTGTAAATAGCAACAATCACAAAGAATTTGCACATTCAGACCATTGGATGATTATGTACGAGTTGGATGACGACCAAATTCGTGACTCTCACACTTACCTTGTTGACGACTTTTACATGTTCACACTCTGAAGACACTTAACTTTTAAAACGGAAATAAATACTTAACTTTAAGAAAATGAAAACGGGAAAAAATGAAAATAATTTCACAACATTTATCTACGTTGCACCTCTTACCTCGGTTATCTTTGTACTGATTTTGCTACGCAGCGCACTCTACGAGTAAACTAAGGATACGGAGCGCGCCAAAATCAAATTTATGGAAATTAATTATTATTGAATGAATGTTCTAATTCTCATAAATGCAATTTACATTTGAAAAATAAAAACTGTGATTACTTGGAATTTTTAATACCTACAATTCTTGTGTAATTGTTGACATGTTAGGGAGAAACGTAAAATGCTATTAAAAATATTTCAAGTCAGATCAATTTAATTAAATATTTTATTAACAAGCATTAATGATGAAATAAATGGACACATCTTACATTTAATTATTTGATTTACAAGTTTTTAAAATCAATTTCATATTATAAAAAAATAAATTTATGATATAACAATATTACATTTTATACAACCTTCTATACAGCCATGCTTTTACAGTGTGACGTATTTATTATGGGTTGGAGCAGATGATAAAATCATCACGATGATAAAATAATGTCTGCAATTTTTATTTTTACCAATAATTACATATATAATTAATTTTTGCGTTACAGATTCTGTAGTTCCAGTTATGTGGAAAAGATCCCACGTTATTCCAGTACCAAAAGTATAAAGGCTTTAAAGATTTACGACCGAATAGTATCTTACCTATATTTTCAAAAATATTTGAAAGGGTTGTTGCAACATCCTACGCAACCATATTGAAAGTAATAAACTAATAACCTGCTATACAGTCAGGTTTTAGACATGGATGTAATTGTACCACTACCCTGTTAAATGTTCATGATGATATATTGTCAGTAACTGATAACAATAGAGTTACACTTTTAGTTCTTTTAGATTTTTCAAAGGCTTTTGATACAATCTTTCATGAAATCTTCATAGTCTTGCTGCATTTTATTGGCCTTGGTGTCAAAGCTGTAGATCTTTCGTTGAATTATTTTAATAATAGATAGCAAACAGTTAGATATCAGTGTAAAATTTCTAATTGTTGTGATATTACTTGTGGTGTACCGCAGAGATCGATTCTGGGGCCTATTTTGTATATAGTCTACACTTCAACCTTTTCTGCTGTACTGAAAGCTTGCTCTGTGCACTATTATGCAGATGACACGCAACTGTATTATTCCTTTACAGTAAATAAATGACGTTCTAGCTGCCTATGATTTAATTAACAAAGGCTTGCAGTGTATTTATTTGAAATCTAAAGAGCATTGGTTGTTGGAAAAACTTACGACCTCCGTGTATGAATTGATGGGAAAATGATTACAGTGCGTAGCGTAGTTAGAAATCTAGGTGTCCTTACATATACACTCTATTAAAGCTTGATTATCATATTTCAAAATGTTGACAAGCAGCTTATAATTCTTTAATTAATTTATCAAAGCCTTCAGGTACCAACCTGTACAACGAAAGCTTTACACTGCAATTCATTAGTTTTATCGAAATTTAATTATAGAGAATACAAATAATATGTAGAGAATAGAGTTTGAGCACACTACGCTATACGATAACGTTCATAGAAAAAGGAGGGGTTAGATTGGAAACTGAGCAACCTCAACAATTGTGCTGCTCTCTAGCGGTTCAAACGCAACATTAAAAACGATCACGTGATCTTTCAATCTAACCTAATAGTTGTTTTTTGATTTTGTATTTGCGGGTATACCACGCGTTTGTAGAGGTTGTGTATTTTTATGGTCTTCATAAGTGTTTTATTCGAATTTTTAACTTTGTTAATAATCTCCAAGATAGGCTACATACATTATGACAGGATACGATTATTGTATTGTTGTTGGATGAAATAAAAATAAAAAATTTGATTCTAGCGTTTCCTTTTTTAATTTTACCAGTGATGAATCTGTAAGTATCTTGTAATTATGGTTTCATAATAAATTAAAGTCAACCTTAAATCTTAATTCACTTTAACATATAAAAACTTTTGATAATTACCTTCAAAAATATTTTTTCAAAGGTGTTAGCTGCTTTGAAATATTTAATTTAACTTAATACAAATCTAAAGTACACTTTTATTAGAATTAGAAATGTAAATACGAATTGTAAGAATAATGTGAAAACCTAAAAGTATAAAAATATATTACATCAATAAAAAATATTTTTAATGTAAACACCTACCGGTGATGCCATATGCTTAACACTTAATTCAGACTTGGCGGTTGAAGTGTGCCGCTAGTGAATTGGTTGTAAATGGGCCTTTATTTTTCTTTATTTGTGAATAGACTTGAATGAAACCTGGAATATAACTTTTTGTTAATAAATGCAATTTTTTGAGATGTTAAACGCCTTAATAACACTTCTGGTTTCACCGAAGACGGCATTAACTTTCTTATTTTAAATTGGACACGATATTTCTACATATTTGGATTGTACGCAAAATCTCGAATCCAATGGGCAATTTAAATTAAGTCTTTGGATGCTTTAAATTAGCTGATTCTTGTCTTAGCTAAACTAAAGTAATAATTTGTAACGCAAGATCAAGTTACAATCAATGAAATTTCCCATTTTAACAAAATTTTATTTCTACGTTTTTAATTTTCGACATTGAATAAAAATAGCATGTTCTATTCGGGAGTAGGAGAACCTTCTTGTGGTTCTGTAGTTGATAGAGTTCTACGTTCTTTCATCAAGCCCCACGTATACTAGCCCCAAAAGTCTCACTTCTACTTCTAGTTTTCTGGACCCGCACCCGGTGCGGCGACTCTGCACACCACGATAAGGCTATGATCGAATGAATATTTCATTTGTTTTTTTCCAAAAAAAGTCAAAAGTTGTCACTTTAATATGAACTTGGATTCAATTTTAAACGCATTAGAGATTGTAGGCCACCATGGAAATATAATCAGTACAGAAGAAAGCATAGTTCTTTCTAATTCTCTCCTACTATTACAAAACGAAAATCATTTTCGTAAAGTTTATTTTTGGGGACGTATATTTGGTGCTGACAAAGATTATTACATAGCGTATGGGTACGTAAAAGATGCACTATTAGGAAAGATTTATTATTATAGTACTAATTGTGTTGATTGGGGTCTTTTGCCTCAACCTACGGATTATGCAAAGACTTTGGTACCACTCTGCACAACAAAATTTATTGGTGATCCCGCTACAGTAATTGACATTCTAATTGATAAGGAAGAAACTAGTTTGGGAAAAGTTTTGACTGGACCTATAGTAAGAAAATTAAAAGAAGAGGATAGGTTATCTGCCACAATCTATTTAATTAACGAAGACGCTTGTGTTGTACCAAGAGGGGCTTTATTTAAACGTTCTGATGGCGTTGTAGTGGAAAATTTAAATTTTGATGGTCTATCAGCTCTTGAATCTCAAGAAATTAGATGCTTTTTACATTTTAGATCTCCTCATCAGAAATGGAATACAAATCTTTTAACAAGAGTCGATTATAATTATGCATTTGATTTCTTAGATACTATTGATACTGACATTCCAAAAGGATGTTGGACCATACAACAATGCGCTGGGGGTATTTTGACTCTTGTAAAATCTCTTTATTGGCCTGGAATGGTTATTTATCACTATGTTGAAACGCCTAGATATGGGTTTGTTTACTTTGGACATGGAAAGAAAATTTTAGATTTACCATTTATGCTTAATGTTTTGTAATGTTATGTATCTAACATGTAATTTGTGATAAAGAAACTGTACGTATCTAATTATTACTAATTTAAAATAAAAGGTTTGTAATTATCAAAGAAAATTCTCACCTACAGATTGTGCAAAATACGCTCGTCTGAAGCAGCGCTGTTTTTTTTTCATACTATAGAAAAACCTCAAAGGACTGTTTTCTCATGTTACCAACGTTTTTATTTACAATTTTTCTTCTAACTCCTTCTTTTGTCTTTTTTTCAGATAGGTTTCTAAGTTGCTCTTTAATCTGATTGTCGAACACCGTGTGAGATGCGTTAGATAGCAAAAAAGATAAATATCAAAATGATTGAAAGTAAAACTTTCACTGTATTATAAGTGTTAGGTGCTCTTTTAATAAGAAAAGAAAATTCTAAAGTACAGTAAAACACCTCTAGTCCGCCCTCGGCTAGTCCGTCGCTCCGGTTTATCCGACCGTGGTCGGAGTCGAAAAACATGTCCCGACTTTTCTAGGCTACCTTCAATTTTTACAGTACATATATAGTAAATGCATACAGTATTGCCCTTTTTCATTAATAATAACAGCTTTTGTGCGATTTCTTGCAATGTTTTTACTGTAGAGAACAATACAGTCATTCTTGAGTTGAAAGATTGTTTATTTTACTTTTTTCTGATAATCTGACCTTTTTTGCGTTCCGACCATACCAAAGGTGATGGATTAGAGGGGTTCTACTGTACAACATTACAAATTTTTCTCACTTTAGAAATTATGAAAATTTAAATTTTAAAAAGTACGAACTTAAGAAAAAGGAAGGGTTTGTAATTTTGTATGTTGCCTTTCCAATTCATTAAAAACAATGAATATTTACCAACTTACCAAGGTATCCTATTCTATTAACTATTAAAGTTACATTTAAATCAGTCAATGTTAACAACACAAATGTTTAAATTGTACGGTATGTGACATCTTACAACGCTCGGCTTCGAATGTAGACATGAGCGTTGTCACTAATACTTCCAAAAGATTTAAGGCTTCTTGAAAAGTACCACGCATTCCTTCTCTAACGATAAAAAATTGACAGCCCCAGAAACGTTTCTCAACTCTTCCCGTTCATAAAGTACCTGCAGTTCAGTCTTCATCTACGTTTTTCTAAAAAAGAATAAACACTAACCACTGCAGAAAGATACTTTTCTGGAAATTTCTGGCGATATTCGGGAAATTTTTCCACCTCAAATAAATTTGTATCTACTAGATGTCCAGTGAAACTAAATCTTGTTCTTATTTGCTGAATAATAGAGTCGCAAACTTTCTTCTGTTTTCTTATTTAGATGCTGCATGCGTGGCCTTTTTGAGGAGGTGCGTCATCTTCTAAAAGTTGCATATCACTGTCAATATTTGCCATAATGTAATCCATTTGACTGCGTATTTTTTGTATTTCATTTTCAAAATTCTGTAAATCCTGTCTAATCTTGACTGGGTCGCTATTTGTCTTTTGTAATTGTTTAAAAATTATTTCAACGTGGGGCATTATTTTATGAAAAATTATCAACCAAAATATAAAATCCTTGTTTCCAATCCAATGTTTCCATGACGCTTATCAGTTCTTTTCTGTATTCATAAACAGTGTTAACGTCCCGTGAATGAAAATTCAATCTAGTTTGCGACGAACGTGGTAATCTCTTTTGAACAATTTCACTTTTACACTTCACGTCAAGTTTCAAACCGGGCGTAGCGTAACACAACACACCCACACTACGTATCGAGACTGGACTGCGGGAGCGGGAGCCACTTCTAGCGTGGCTCAAGTAGTTCGCTAACTTCGAACACCCTCCTTCACCCGCCAGCCCCCCGCTAAAGGCAACAGCCGCTTCAAAGCGTTGGAGCCGCGCTTTGACTGGCTTTTATTTTTATCATTTTGTACGCGCGGTGTTCACTTGTTCACTATATTTATATTTATAAAATAGCAATTTTTAATTTTTTAATCTCTGGTAAAGGTCAGACTAAAGGAGAAAATTTTAAGAGAATAAATTATTTTTTTTAAATTGGAAAATGAAATGTCTTTGTGGTGGTGCCATGGCTCTTTATAACGAGCCGCCACTGAAGTAGATGACTTCCGGTAAGATTTTTGGTTGTTTAATTGCGTCGTAAAATAAGATGCCATCTATAGTTTAACGTTTCTTTCGTTTTTGTACACGATCACACGACGCAAATAAGCAGCCTCAAACATTCGTCTTTTGAGTGGTCTGCTTGGAGATAATGACGGAGTGAGGGAAAGCAGACCAAGTTTTTTGGTCGACATTAATCGACCTCTACCTCATGGTAATGTTACCATCCGTTATCTTATGATGGAACTAAACTGTTCAGAAATCGTACCGGAAGTGCCTTATTTACTTCTAACCCGGCCAGAATTTTAGACACGGGGCTTTTTATATACGTCTACTGTACCACTTTTATTAATCATTATAAACACGGTTGTTTCTTGTACTCGAACTAACAGAAATCACTCACAACCAGTAAAAAAGTTTTTCTCTGACGTCATATAACCAGCGGTATAACCATAGGGTTGATACAGGTGATGTGCATTGTATGTGTTCTTGATACAGAAAAAAAGCAAAATAAGAACGGAGAAGAAATTATATTGATTCTATATCAGGCGGAAATGTGATAGAAGAACAAGACGCTTCATCAAGTGGGGCTATA
This sequence comes from Ignelater luminosus, assembly GCA_011009095.1. Taxonomy (NCBI): domain Eukaryota; kingdom Metazoa; phylum Arthropoda; class Insecta; order Coleoptera; family Elateridae; genus Ignelater; species Ignelater luminosus. The sequence continues at coordinate 336,285 of VTPC01090626.1, read as the reverse complement.
ATTGTTGCACACTTTAAAGATAATAAATAAATACAAAAAATATATTGTTCTGCAAATTGTTGGCTAATAATATGACAAATGCGAAAATTCAGTTAGTACTTTAAAAAGTATTATTTGGTTTTTCAGGTATATGAAACAATCTTCGCATTTTGCTTATTGCTCTGTTATTTGAAGTCCAATCCAAATCGTCTACAAACATTCCTACAGCAACTTCTGACATTCTACAACATTTTTGTGCCTTAGAAGGTTTCTGATGTTTAATATTTTTTGAAACCATCATCAGCTTCATTTTTTCTTAAGGACGCATTGTACCTATCAAAATCCTACTAACATTTTTGATGCTGCATTCAACAATTAAAGCAGACCAACTTTTATTTTGATATTTGCACCTTTTTGTTTAAAAAGCTGACAAAGCATCTGTTTCTTTATCATAGTAAGCCAAATATCTGTACCATATGCTATTGGTTTTCTCCATCATAAATATAAGACGAAAGCTCAGGTCAATGTGATTGAATATGTTCACAAAGGCCTTTGACTAGCTTTTGTGTTTTTCTAGGTGACAAAATGCTGATAGGTAGTACATTGTATACCTATAATTAAAGATATTTTTTCCTTTGGTAGAAAGCTGGTACTACTTTATCCTATGACGGTATAGCAGTTTCTGGAAATTTTAGAATTCATGCTTCAACACAAATGAAAAAAAAATTTAAACTGATTATCACTTGCAATAGTGAGCTTCATGCTAAATGCTCAACTTGCACCTGCCAGACATCTCACCTTTCTGAGCATCTAGTTATATTTTTACTTCTAGGTGACTAAATATTTTGATGACTGATATACAGTATGTCAAAGATAAGGTCGATAAGGATGCACAGCATGGGAATCTTGGAAACGGTATCAGAGATGAAAGTTGGCTATTTATAGGACCTTTTTGTTGGCATTTGCAAAATTTAGATGCCTTGGGTAGTTTCTGAGATATTTAAAAAAAAGTTAATTTCTCGATTTTCGTTTTTATTTTCTTTCATTTATTTGAAGAGATATCGAAAAACTAAAACCACTTTTCCATTGCCACGTTTTGTGCTCACTGTATGATTAGTTAACACAATTTACAAATAAGGAGATGAATGAAAGAATTTGCTTTTATCTCTCAAAAAAAACGAACATTGCAGTTTTCACAGCCTGCTTTTGTTCAACAGAAATCAAGTCCTTTCACACAAAAACAAAAATGTTAATGTATAGCATAGAAAATCAAAATAACCCTATCATGTTTACATCATTAGAACTGTGACAAGAGCTATCCAAAACAATTTTCAATTGTTTTTTTGTCTGTTTAAAAAATGAGGTTGATTATGGTTACTTGCAACTGAAATGTACAGAAATTTTGTTAGCGTATTTGAATAGTGCACAAAAAGTGGTTTTATCGAGAAATCAACTTTTTTTTAAATATCTCAGAAACTATTCAAGATATCCAAATTTTACAAATGCCAACAAAAAGGTATGTATGTATGTAAATCTTCTATGTATTCCAAATAACAGATCTGTAATTAATTGGAACAGCAGTAAAAAAAATAATTGAATTGATTTAATCATTATAGATATTGGAAAAATTAGCGGTTCAAATTTACAATGTTCAATATTTTTGAGATTATCAATATTTCAACACAGAATTCTGCAATATAAAGATTAACATTAATGTCCTGGTCACACTATACCTTATAAAATAGCTTTTTATCAATATTATAAACAAATTCTTTAATTTTCATATTGTTTTTATTATTTTAATCTGCAAATTGTTTCCATTCAGCAGTTAACATACAATCAGAAAAAAACATCCAAAGGTAGGTATCCATACAATTCTAACTAGCTTGACAACTTGCTTAAGTAATAAGAACATTATTGTCTTATAAAAATTAGGCTAAATATAAACAAATGTTCACACACAAAAATTTTTGGAAACTATAACCATACACAACATATTCAGAAGTGTTTTAAATGTGCAAAGAAACAAGAAAGAACATAAAACATATTACCAAATTACCATTTGAATATTTATTTTTCCTATAGTAAAAGTGATCTTATTCTATCCTAACCTTACAAATACAGAAAAAATACTATTACTAGTTCTTAACGGCAATAATGTGGAATTTCACATTTCTGCTTCTTTTTGGTATCATACTTGGAAAAGAATTCTCGTATATCTTCTTCTCGAACAACCTTTTTATTTTCTGCAAACTTTTTGAGATACTCCATTAAGTTAACCTTCATATCATTAAACCCTGCGATAGCTTCCATTAATGGAACTCGATCCAAAGAGTTGAGCAATTTCATGTCATCTTCATGTTCCCTTTCTTCTAATTCACGAGCCTTTGCTTTACCTTTCTCTTCATATACATGCACTGTATCTTGAGGATCAAGTAGAAACATTACTTTCTGATCTTCATACATTTTCAAACACTGTGGGCAAGTACAAAGTTGGTTGCGCCATTCAACATCAGCCCAAAACTTAGTACAAATTCTTGTTGGTTTAGTCTTTGGCATTTTACAGACTTCAGAATTGTTAATTAATACTTGAGAACTTTCAGCATTATTTAAGCTATTATCATTTTGTTCAATATTACCCTCCTCTACTTTTTGTTCATTATCGCTACTAGATGCAACTTCCATTTTATTATCATCATCAAGTTTCAAGGGGTCCTCAACATTATTTGATGTTTCAGCATTATCAGTAGCTTCAGTTGCACCTTTCGCATCAGATTGCTCTTTAACAACTTCCACTTCAACTTGTTCAGATGGGTTAACTTTATTAAGGGACATTCCATTATAATGCAATATAAATTGATGCTTACCCACGCAAGCCTCACATATCATTTCAGAATAATTTTGGCTTGGAATTTCAACACCAAGATGACGTGAATGATACCAGTCTTCACAAATAATACATTGTATCATATCATCTTCAATAGGATCCTCTGGATCTGGATATGGTCGGCTACAGGTGCAATACACACCACTAAAATTCTGATTATACTGATTTAATTCATTAATACTGGACTTCACATTATCTAAAATGCATGTTAGGTTAGAAAATTTCTTGTTTCCACAATCACAACGAAAATTGCGCTTAGTGTACAATTCAATCAATTCATGCCCTTCATGACAATGTAAACAACATGCAAGACAAACACCAGCTGCTTTACTAACATCGGTTCTTGCTTCAGGAACACATGTTAAGCATGAATATAAAGCTTGTCGCTTCATGTATCCCTATAAAAGACATAAATTTTACAAAACATTTATTAAAGTAAGAAATGGTTTACCTCAGAATAAGTACATTTCTTATCATCTATGGCTCCTAAAACAGCGTTTGCATCGTCCATCAATTCTTGTTCACTTTGTAAGATGTCTTTAAGAGTAACTACTTCCTGGTCCCCTTCATCCACGGTTTGATCCATACTTGTATCGTGTTCTTCTGACATTTTGTAGCTTTTCAATAGTTAACGAGTACTTAGAATTTAATACAGAGAAGCAGCTTGGCCTCAAAGATTTTATAAAATCTTGGCTTAGAAATCTTGTCACCAAAAAACAAAATCAAAATGGCGATTTTTGCGCGCCAACTATAGTAACTGTTCTCTTTGTTTCTTGTTATTTCTTTTATATTTATATTAACGGGTCTTCAACTGATTCTTGAAAAACAAGAGAACGCAACGGTGCGTTTTAAATTTAAGCACAAAATACATACAACATAATTTCCATACAAGTTTAAAAATTTCTCCTTATGTAGTATTTATTATACACAGGAACAAAATCAGTAAGGTGTATTCTAATTCCATTATTATTAGTTGACTAGTTGACGTACTGATTTTTTTTTCGTTGGTGAAAATAAAATTTAGCAATCTTCTTCTGTTTTTCTATTACAAGTAAGCAAAAATTTAAAATTTGTTGAAACAATTTTTATTAAAAAATTGTTAGATTTCAGCAAAACAAAAAATAAACGAAAAGAGTATTTGCGACAGTTTGTGTAATTTACCACCTTCCTTGTAAGTAGGTCATTACTCATTACTACGTTCATACGAGGGCTCTAGAGCAGACAAGTTTGATTTACGGATCTTCGTACGAAAGCAGTAATAGTTTACTTACAAAGGTGTAGCGAAAATAGTTACTTAAGCAACGAGGGCGGTAACTACCTTTTACTGATTAGAGGGTAATAGGTTTGGGGACTGAGGACGTAACCCGAAGTACCCAATATTACCCGAAACCGGTTGTACTAACGCAAAAACGCCTGATTGTGCAAAAATGTACATTAACCATTAATATAATACTCTTCTATAATTCATATTTTTCATAACCTCTTTTAATTCAACATCTTCGTCATGATTGTAATTTATTGTCTACGTACTTACTCACATTTAAACATCTGGGAATGCGAAGCATAACCACAACGATCTGCGTTTTGTTATTCAAGCAACAGTTTTAAAAATTTTTCAGAACGGTCAAGAATACGTGGTAAGTATAAAAACAATGATAAAAGTTTATACTTACTTTTTATTTTAGATAAAATGGACAAGAAGAAAATTCTAATAGAACACCTAGCAAAGTTGGAATTAAAAAAAAGTCGATTTTTAATGAAATTATTATTAAAAGGGGCGAAGAGAATGAATATGAAGGAACTGTTGAAATAATGGGTACAAAATGTATATTATTTAGCTCCCTTACTGATCAAGACCGTCGAGATCACATACAAGATTTCGAAGTTGAAACCTACGATGACCAACTCTCCAACAACAGAGTGGATATCTTTTGTAAATCACGTAATAAATATTCATTGCAATTTCAAAATGCCAATCAAAGAGATAAATTCATCTTCGCTCTGAGAATATTTTTACAATTAAAGTAAGAAAACATCTAAACAGTTACTTTACAGTTTGTCTCGCAAAGTATAATCTGTTTTTAATAGTTATTAATACAGTATTCAGTATTTAAATAACTCAATGCAACTGCTGTAACATAATATGCGATCATTCCTATATTTTGCAACTTATATTATTATGTAGTATCAGTTATTTTTTTTGTAGTCCTCATAACGTAGTCGATGATGGATCAAGCAGCGATTCTGGAAGGTCAACGTTATCATAACAAATCAACAAAAAAAACCAACATTGTATCCATAAAAAATTAAAAATAACTTTTTTAAATTTCTTATTATAATGTGTGTTGGAAATATAAAATTTGACATTATCTGTTTGTTTTGTTTCTGGGGCATTTTTGGTTTGTTATGTAATTTTCTTCTGAACTTTAAATCGAAAAGAAGTGAACCTAATTTATTAGCTGACAATGTAACTACTTTGGCTCCACATCTGGACCCACGAAGTGACACTTTAGTCATCTGCACGTTCTGCATTTATATAAGAAAAGACCTTCAAGAGGTTCATAATTAAAATTACTATTTAAAAAAAACCCTCATTTTATAAAAATGATGTATTAATAACTAATGATAGAGGTGTAAATAAACTAATAAGACTAACAATTTAGCATTTGATGTGGCAACACTGTGGACTACCGGTGTACAGGGAAGGTGGGTCAACATGTGATGCTCTGCGAGTACGAGTTTGAATTTCGTAGAGTCATTTGGTTGTCCGTAGGAATTTTTTTCGTTAACTGTTTTTTTTTTCTATTGCATTCTGAAAATGGATGATATCTATTTAGAGCAACATTGTGCTATCGGGTTTTGCTTCAGACTTGGTCACAGAGCGACAGAGACTTTTACAAAGCTTCAGCAGGCCTATGGAGACAGTGCTTTGTCAAGGGCTCAGGTTTTCAGGTGGTTTAAGGCATTTTCAGAAGGAAGAGAACGGATTGAAGATGAACCTCGTGGCGGAAGGCCTGCAACTGCAAGTACTGGTAAAACTGTTGCCAGAATACAAGATCTTGTGCATTCTGATCGTCGCCTGACAATCAGAATGACCGGGGAAAGTTGAATGTAACTCACACTACCGTTCATGAGGGTTTGACCAATGAATTGGGGATAAGGAAAATCTGCGCGAAAATGGTTCCTAAACACCTTTCTCAAGAACAAAAGAACAACAGGAAGGAGTCCTTGTGACGTTTCTCTCTTCCCAAGATTGAAAAATTATCTCAAAAGACGTCATTTTGGGACACTAGAAGACATTAAAACTGCTTTACAGTAACTATGACCCTTTACATTAACTACGATCATCAGAGTAACTATGACCTACAGAATAAATATGATTCTTTAGAGTAGCTATAGCACTATAATAACTATGACTCTTTATAGTAACCACGATTATCTAAAGTAACTATGACTCTGCTTAACTATGCTGTTTCAGAATAACTATGACTCTCTTAGAGTATGTAACGGTTATTCAAACCGTTTCATAGGTAAATTTGTTTTCCGCGTAACAGCTTGTATTTCTGGGTTCGTGGGCGATTTAGCGGTCGGCTAGATGGAAGAAAAAAAAGTAGCTCGTTCCGGGAACCGGAAAAGCAATTCATCTGGATCTGGTTTTCTAGTGTTCGTATATGGAGACCAGGATGTGCGTCGGCCACGGCTTTGGGACTGGTGATCCACAGTGATCCAAGAATTTTAAATATCGGACCGTCCAAAACTTGTGGCAATCTCCAAGCGTGGACAGTGGGTTTTCTTGATTAAATTAAGCTACTTAATCAAGTTATAAGTTTAAAACTTAGAAATTGTAACGTTTTAAATTTAAATTAGGCTATACGGCTCAAAAACTCAAGTTTTATATTAAAAAAAGAGAATTTAAGCTTTGAAAGTTTTTTTAAAGTTTTTTTTATTGTTTTGCGCTCGAGAAAAAACCTCGTGTTGGTTTCCCGGCTTTTTGGTCACAGAGGGCTCCTTTAGAACGTTTCTTATTTAACTTAAGAAGTAACTTATTCTGCATTTGTTCCTAGAAAAGTAACTGTCGGCATATTCATTTTTCTTTTGAAAACAGCCTGTTACTAAAAATTCAATCGTTTGCCACGGAAAATCTATTTTCTGAACTATTAATTTGAAGATTTTTAACGTCGTTGTTTTATATTTATATTAAGAAGTGAAATTACGGCAACGTGTTTTGATACTTTGACTGAACGTAAAAATACTTTCTCCTACCTTTATCACAACCAAAGAATTTAACCACAAAACAGGGGACATGCTTTCATAGCCACCCGGTATATTTAAAATTTGTACGTTACAAGTTTACAATTCAAATTTTTAATTTTTTAATGTTTTGAAAAGAAACCTCAAGTGTAGGCCATGTTTATTTTTGAAATGCTAAGTCATGTCTAATTCTTAACAATACCAAATGTCAGATTTTTAATTTTAATTGTCAGTGTTGATGTCATTTGGTTTTCTGATAACATCTAAATTGTAAGTAAATAGTAATCTAAATAATCAACTGTCAGTTTATGGTAAAACACAATAAGATACAATATTATTTTACATGGAGTTTCACAAAGTTTCATTGAGGAAAATAAAAAAATGCTTTTTATAATGACAACCTTCTTAAAGCTGTAAGATTGTAATATTATTTAGATGCAAACATGTGATCTAAGACGTGCGTTATTAAAAATATCATGGTCTACTTGAAGTTTTTTTTCTAACATACTGTATTACCGGTAATCGAGCTATAAATCAATCTCGGGTACACCTCGGGCATTAAACTTCACCTGAGAAAGGCACAGATGCACTTTCCTTCCTTTGTTATACAAATAACTATTTTTTCCGTTATGCTTAGCAACCAACGCAACGGTAGGAAATGAAACTTTCCTCTCGAAAGAGAAAAAGCGTAAACAAAAAAAATATTATTTGCTTGCGCATAAAGCTTGGGACGTTCTTACGTACTCATTACCAAGAAAGCAGAGACATTTCGATCTAGAGACTATCTCAAGGATCAACTAGCGATAAGGATCCAAGAAATACAAAGACCTGAAGCCTGTAAGAATCTAAAGATCTATAAAAGTCTAGAGAGCTATAAGAACCTAAAATCTACAAAAATCTGGAGAGTACAGAAAAAATTTAAGAATTTCAAAAAACAATTATAAATCTACAGTTACATAAAATAAAAATGTTCAGCTGTTTTTTCTTCAAACCTTTTGATTTGGACAAGATCTTTTAAAGTGAATGACTGATTAGTCTATCTTTTCAAAAAGCTCTGAAATTTGTATTGGATATTTCTCATTTGCTTACTTGTTTAGGATGGTAAAACTATCATATTTAATGGTTGACTAATTAATGAATCTTTAAACCAACATGGTGATGAACTACGTCAAAGTTTGGAAGGCCATGAAGACTTTGGCTGCTGCTACACAATAATCAAAATGTTATTGTATTATTATAACTAAAAGGCGTGCATAGATGTCCTATTATGTTCGTTTTAAAAGAATTCCGATTCAGAGAAAAAAAATGCAGTTTTGTTATGAACAAGATTCTTAATCATTCCCGAATGTAATGCTTTTCATTTACTGTTTGTCTAGTTAACAATGCCTAAAAGTCTGCAATACGTAATAAGTTTGGAATGAACGGTAACCATTAATTTTGTAGATGTTTTTGTCAAAAGTTTCTAATAAATATTTTAATTATTAAAGTTAGGTTAGATCTTAAATTCAACCAATATCTATGATGCAATCTCCAATTATTCAATTGAGAGCAAAGTTAAACTAAACAAAAACAGAAGTTTTGATAATGTTATAGCCCTCTTGCAGTTGAATGCGTTTTTGGCCTACTGATAGGTACAACTCTTTATTACAACGTGTCATTGGCAAAGTGTTTATTAGTTTTAAAACATATAATAATACGTTGTAAATACTTCACATATTGATTACGTTTAACCGAAAGTGCCCGATATTGTGATCGCAAACGTCGCGACGTCCCTATGACGTCGTTGCGCAAAAGCGTCATTGATTAAAAGAGTTCACACTTTACCTTCATATCCTATACCATTCCCGTGATTCGACCCTTTGGGTGAGTACACAAACAAATCCTTTCAATTTTTTTTTGCTTTTCCACTTCTTACTCTTTTCTTTATAAGCTCTCTTCATTCTCGCTTACAAGAACGCAAAAACAAAATCAGCTGTAAAACATTAAATTTTAACCTAGACATCAACAAGACTTTTATGCAATGATGATGCAATGTTTACGTGTCTTTTACCTTTAATCTTCATCGGTTTCGCTGTTGAGGTTATATTTAGCACTTATAGAAAGAGTATCCCAATTTTTAAAAAAAATATAGCGGTTTGTTCACAAAATTCGCGTGGCGTTAAAACAGAATGAACTTTTTCGTGGTTTCATTGATTTCCGTAACAGGTGGTTCATTCAAGAGCCTGGTTTGACACACATTCTAGTATTGGGCTGGACCGCAAATCCAAAAATGTTTGTAATATTTGCAAAAGTGTGGAATTTGAGCATCTTTCTGAGAAATTAAAGATTACAGTAAAAATGAAAACAGAAGTAGTACATTGTATATGTTAGTTAAGTATTTTCTTATTCTCTTGGTTGTATCAAAACCCATTGCAAAATATAGTAAGAGTCTGGTCACTTAATCACTTATCAAAAGTAAGATTTCATTATCCGTTAGTTTTTCTTTATTACCGTGTAAAAGAAGTAGAAACATTTTTTTAAATTATTTACATATCATGAAAGAATAATACAAAGTTGAAACTTTTTGCTTTTTTTAGATGTTTACATTGCTTTCTGATAATCAAGATTTAAATTAGAATTTCCAATTTACAAAGTTAAATGGTGTAGGATGTCTTTTTTATTTGTCTAGTAGACATGGCAACATCCTGTGACGTCAGGCTGTGAATATATGTTAAAAGTTATTTGAAGATGCACGATATTTTTTCTGTTAAGATTACCTGATGCCACAAAAGTCGTATCAAACCAATATTTGGTGATGCCATGAGTTTTTCCTGACAAAAATAAATTTCTTTGCAAATATCTATTTAAGCGATATTTTAGAAGTCCTAGACTACAGTTTTTCAAATTATAGGCATTGCTGTTATTAAAATTGAATTAAAATTCTTCAATTTTTCTTAACTTTTTCAATCTTCTTCCTCTCAGCTTGATTTTATCGACTCCCTCACAGTTTGACAATTAAGTAGTTTTATAGAAAAGTTTTTGGCAAATAATTTAATTAGTGAAGTTAACGTTGTGTTTGAAGAATGAAAAGAGGCAATTTTCATAAGTAATGAGGTGGTTTTGAGAATAAAAATAAATGAAAAAAGTTAGAAATTGAATCTTGAGTATAAAGTTGATATTTATCATACTTATCTTAATTAAATTGTAAAAGTAGAATCAAAGTTTAATTTTTATCAACTGCCCAAAACTAAATGTTTTCATTAATCTTAAAGTTGTTTAGAAAAGAGTCCCTCACAATGTAACAGTTGAATTTGGCAAAGTTAGAACACGCATGTCAGAACTATAGTTTAGAAGGTCTTGAAATTTGTTTTTAAAAAAATCTTTGATCTATATTTCAGGCTTGACAGTTTGAGGTTGTGTCTTTTAAAAACAATGAGTTTGTTTATTCTTTTGTTTCCGTCGCACAAATAATAGTTCAGATACTCCATCTTAGTCAATAACAATAACGTTTTAGACATACCTATAAACTGTCAAACGAGGAATGCCGATTGATAACAATAAATCACACTAGTGTTAATAACAGAATTTTTTAAAAATGAATCCCAAGATCTCCTAGACTACTTTGTTTTAAAACTCATGTTGTAAGTAACAATCTATTACATACAAAAGCAGAGTGTTTTCCAATAGGCAATTATCAAATTGGGAACAATCAATTTTAAAATGGGAATAATCATTTTCGAATTGGAACTAATGGGACTAATCAATTTTCAAGTTGGTAATTATCAGTTTCATAATGAAACTAATCAATTTCAAGTTGGATCAATCGACTTCATATTGATTCTAATCAAGTTCACTTGGGAATAGTCAATTTCACGTTTCATCAATAAATAGAAACAAAATGATTTACTGCAATGAACAAAATTGGTGTATTTTAATATTTTAATACAAATAATTTTTTTATTGACTAATAATAAATATAGAACATTCTTGCAAATATCCCAAAATTTACTGTTGCTAAGTGTTTGCTCATATTCAAAGATTTATTAGTTATATTCAACACCAGGTGTATACCTATGAAATGACACTTTCAGCTATTAGACCACAGATGTCGCTAGGAGTATTTTTAAACTGTCCCAAATGTCTTATTTTTTTCGTCTGTCATCTGTCAACAATATTCAATTCATTGTTTGTGATGTTTCATACAACAACGCATTTTTTTCGCTCTTAAAAATGTCGAATTTCGTGCCTTCAAACTACGATTTGCGGACATCGTTGATTTTCTGTTATCAATTGAAGAAAAACGCTTCTCAAGCTCATCAAATGCTTATAGAAGCTTACGGTGGACATGCTCTAAGCAGAGCACAGTGCTTCAGGTGGTTTGAAAAATTCCGAAGTGGTGATTTTAGCGTGGAGAACGAGGAACGTGGCCGGCCACCGAAAAAGTTTGAGGACACCGAACTGCAAGCATTGTTGACTGAAGATGATGGTCAAACGCAAGAAATGATGGCAGAGCAGTTGGGAGTGACCCAAAAAACCATTTGCAAACGTTTGAAAGACATGGGCATGATTTTAAAGGTCGGAAGATGGGTGCCGCATGAACTGACTGAAAGGCAGCAAGAGAACCGAAAAACCACTTGTGAAATGCTGCTCTCCCGGTTCAAAAGGAAGTCTTTTTTGCATCGAATCGTTACGGGTGTATTTCTCCAATCCCAAGCGTAAACGATCGTATGGTCCGCCCGGCCACAAGCCAAAATCAACGGCCAAACCAAATCGCTTCGGCCGCAAGGCAATGCTGTGTGTTTTCTGGGATCAGCATGGTATGATTTGGTACGAGCTATTAAAACCAGGTGAAACAGTTGACGGTGCACGCTACCAACGACAATTGGCCGATTTGAACAGCGCTATACACCGAAAACGCCCAGAATATGCCGATCGGCGTCACAAAGTAATTTTTCTTGATGACAATGCACCACCACATCGAACAAGAGCGACCCGGGAATTGGTGGAGACGTACGATTGGGAACCGCTGGTGCATGCGGCTTACTCACCAGACTTGGCGCCTTCCGATTATCATTTGTTTGCATCGATGGGCCACGCACTTTCCGAGCAGCGCTTCAATTCTCACGAAGAAGCCAAAAAATGGCTCGATGATTGGTTTGCGGCCAAAGACGGCCAATTTTTTTGGCGCGGCATTCACAAATTGCCTGAGAGATGGGTAAAATGTGTCGCTAGCGATGGCTATTATTTTGAAGATTAAATTTGTAACCATTTTTTGTTAATAAACGTTTAAAATTGAAAAACAAAGTCTCATTTCATAGGTATACACCTGGTATAATGTTAATTACGGTATTCAATTACTGAGAAATTTATGTCGGGCATAATTAGCAACAAAAGTTTTTGGGATATTTGCTCGTAAGATATTTTCAAGTTGCTGTAGCCGAAACTCGCTTGAGTCATATCTGCCTTGTTTTCACTGGCCAAAATAATATGTGGCATTTGAATGTCAAAATCAGCTTTAACACCTGCTTTTAATGCTGACCATGCAAGTTCAATTGAATTATACATCGCATTGTAGGGACTAAGTCTTAGTAAGTGCTGATCAAAAAATTCGTCTTTTTGAAATACTTCTTCGATAGGTGCATGACAAGGGGCATTATGAAGTACCATTACTAATGGCGATTGATATTTTGAGCATTGCAAACACACTGGCGTAGAAACTCTTTAGCTTTCGGTTTCTTGAATGCACCTCTTCTAATTTCAGAATGAATCGAACTCATATTGCTTATACATCAAATAATATGGACGTGAGATCCTCTATTGCCTGCAGAAATGTAGGTACAACGAGTTTTTTTTCTTGGATCTTCTTTTTTTCTTAAGATAAATAAATTAAAATTTGTTGCAGAATATAGACAATGGGAATGTTTTCTGCTTGATATTCCAGAAATTGCTAAGCATATTTACGTCTTCTTATTTTGTTCTCTTCATTATTTGTTTTCTTGGGCTCCTTCCGAATATCCTTCATTGTCTACATCAAACCATTCAAATGTTTGGTGATTATGTTGCAGTTTTTCTTTTAGTTGCTTTAAAGTTATTTTAGGATTTTCTTCAATACAGTGTTCCATAAAAAATTATTTCCGGAATCGCCCATAGATGGTGGCCGTAGTTCAATTTATTTTACATCATCAAGTAGGCTGGTATTTCAATTGTTCAGAGAAAAAAAATCAAATTGATGTCATTTAGTTCTCTTTTAATAACCGTTGATGCACTTCTATTTTATTTGGAGGGCAAAACAGCCACAGAAGTTAAAGCCAGATTGGATTCTGTTCTTGGCTATTCTTCACCATCGTTTTCCACCGTACGTTTTTGGATATCTGAATTCAAACATGGATGTACACACACAATTGATGTTCAGAGAGCCCGAAATCTACGACTATTCCAGAAATCATTGACAGGATCCATGATATGGTGTTAGACAATCGTCGAATAAAAGTTTGTGAATAGTTGAGGCTGTGGACATTTCGTAAGAACGAATTATCAATATATTATACCAAGAGTTGGGATTAGAAAAACTTTCAGCAAGATGGATCTGCTCACTCCAAAACAAAAACGCATTCGTGCTCGAACCGCTCGAACTTTAGCTGAGTGTTTGCAGTTGTTTAGAAAAAATCCAGTTGATTTCATTGGGAAATTTGTGACTATGGACGAAACTTGCATTCACCATTATATCCCAAAAATCAAACAACAGTCAAAACAGTGGGTTGACCAGAGAGAATCCGTTCCGAAAAAAGCAAAAACAGTTCAGTCAGCTGGAAAAGTAATGGCTTCTGTTTTTGGGATGCTAAGAGCATTTTACTTATTGACTATCTGGAGAAAGGAAAAACGATAACATTACTCAACGCTTTTAGAACAACTAAATGGAGCAATTCGCAAAACGCCCCGAAATGTCAAAAAAGAAAATCTTGTTTCACGAAGACAATGCACTAGATTTCCATTTGTTCCCCAAACTGAAAAAAATTCTGTCTGGAAAAAAATTCAGGTCCAATAAAGAAGTCATCGACGCTTCAAATCCATATTTTGTGGGCCTTGAAGAGAACCATTTCCATGAAGGAATTGAAAAGCTGGAGATGCGTTGGTGTAAGTGTGTTGAATTGCAGGACGATTATGTAGAAAAGTAAAATATATCTCGTGTTGAATTTCATTTGTTTTCACTTTTATTTTTGGAAGTTTTTGCAATCCAACCTGGGTTGGTTTGGTTGGTTTTTAACCCATCGATATGCAATTGATTTCTTCACATCCAGTGTCTTTGCAAGCGCTTTTCAGTCTTCATTATTATTATACAAGACCCAAATTTGTTTTTTAACACTATCAGCATCAATTTTTTTTATTTTTTAATTTTAATTATTACACTTACTAGTTAAATAATATGACAGTTTACGGTTATTGCAACTGACTGCAGATTGTTCAATTTTTCTTTCACAGCCTAATATTGATTAGTCTCAATTTGCAGTTGATTGGTCTCAACTTGAAATTGATTATTTCTAATTTGAAAATAATTATTCCCATTTTGAAATTGATTTTTCCCAATCTGAAGTTGGAAAGGTATAGAAAGTGCTGAATAAAAATAACAAAGTATGATATTATGATGGAAAAAACCAAATTAAAGTAGTCTGTGACTAAACCTGTTGGTTGGTAACATTGATCTCAATACTGATGAATGACATTAATATTAACATTTCATAAAATAAGGTTTTATGTGCACCACTACAAACGTACCAACGGTAGTTTAATTTGGCAATGAGTTTGTCACTCTCTTCAATCATGACCAATATTATCATAAAAAAACTGTAGAAATTGTAAAAATTGTAGCTAAAACACTTTTATGGTCATAGTATGCAGCTGCAAAACTCGTTAACTTCCTAAATTTTTTTAATAGTCGATAAAATCACCAAAAGAAATGGAGCTAAACCTAATATCTACCGTTCCTGTATGTCTTGGTTCAAAGGGAAGGTGATAAATCCACGAGAAACGTATATAGAAATAAGAAAGAAACTAAAAAAAGTTAAAAGCCAACAATCGATGCATACATTTACCGCTGAATCTATGCAATGACCTACTGAGTGTTTAGTTGTGCAGATATAAGCATTCAGTGCAGTAAACGGAAAACATTAATTCTTTCTGGTTCAAGAAAGAAGGAACTATGGTATCGCAAATAAATTTATGACACTGGCAGGTAGAGCTTAGTACTCAAAATCACTAAAAAAATTAGTTGCAAGCGCTAAAAGAGATTCCTTAAACGAATGATTATTTTAGAGCCCTCAACATCAATTTTGGGTTGGTTACTTTCCGTGATTTTAGTGATACCTAAGTTAGCCAAAATTATATTTTTTTCAGATCATCAAGTAGTGTCTTCTTATCTGCTAGTTATCAATTATAGCAATTTTGGTCAAATTTGACTACCTTTGGCCTTGGCCTTTACGAACCAAGACCTGAGGGTCTGAAAGCATGTGGAAATTATTCATAATATGTCTGAATCTTTTCGAGCTACAGTGTTTTGAAATTTTACAGAAACAAGATTTTCTCAACTTTGAGTCGCATGTTTTCTATTTTTGTTCCCGTGAAGAATTATTTACTGACTCCAAACAAGTCGGCTTGGTCTTGATTCTAATCTATTAATAAAATAGAAATGGTCGTATAATATTAGAATTTTGGTCCAGTGAGCATAGAAAGATTCTTTAGTAATTTGAGGTTTTGTTCTGAATGTTATATAGCCTATTTTAGCCTTTACAAAGGAAGAGAATGCAAATCAATCTCTGCCTTGAAACAGTCCACTTTAAATCAAGCATCAATTTTTAGATTCTCAATCTTAATCTTCTCCACGGTGTGGTGTGTTGTGTTATAGCCATGTTTGTAAGAAGTCTTAGATTCTTAAAAACGATTCTAACATTGGCACCTTTTTCAGCCAAAAACATGCAGTTTTCCGAATTCTATACCTAGTTGAGTCTTTTGCACCTTGTCCTCATAGCACAAATGTATTTTGCAGCAACTCTGAGAAAGATCTAGAAGTGCGACAACGGAGCTAATTGACGGAATGGTTTTTTTAAAGTCTCGACTACTTCCAATTACTTCAATTATGATCTTTCCTAGAGTCTTAAACAGGTGTGGGATGTTTAAAAACTGAACACTATCTCGACATCAACATTTTAGTCTGCATCGAGTTCTACTTCATAACTGATCACTAATGGAAAAGAACAGATCGGAATATCTTCATCTAAACTTAAGGTTTACTATGTACGGTATTTAGCAATCCCCTGCAGTTAATTCAAAATGTCAAAAACTGTCTTTTGATATGCACATCGTAATGTTCGACTGACTTCCGTATACGCTTCGCTTTTTGGATCAATACTTTTCGATTTTTGAAGATTTTTTCGTTGAAACGTACTAAGAACCCAAACATATATGGATACTTCGAGTTTCTTCGTTGATTGACATATATGGAAGATTTAGTTTTTCTATTGTTACGTCGCTAGACGGGAACGTGTTACCAAATTCGTAGAATTCATTTCAGAATCTTCATGGGCCTTTCCTTATGCTCCGCTTTTTATAGGACGCACGGTATGTTATATTTTTTATCGTCAACCGAGTCAGAAATTCTTTTGTATCAGCCTTTACAGTTCATAAACAAGTTTCAGGAATTTTTTTTTAAGTTAGATGTTAAAGGATAATATCGTTGTGATGCCTTTAGTACAGGTTAACTGCTTATGTGCTTATGTTAATTCTAGTTTTTTTCTTTAAGCACTTAGATCAAAATAATCTCATCTAATTTACGCTAACATAATTAATTTGTTGAACTTCAAGTTACTGCGATTTATATCTACACCCACACACATGTGTGTGTTTAACATGTTCTGATAATATTACAGTAAATTGAACAAATAAATTTTCCCCTATGTGCGTCAACAGTAAAATCACAGATATTACAAAGAATATGGCAATAAATACCTATAAATCTCTGGAAATCTACAAGTTTAGTTGTTTTAGGTACTCATTTTTTAGTCACTTACCAGCAGTCATTTTGTTTAATTAAATAATTACTATTTTTAGGTTAAGACTTGTATAAATGGATCTGTTTTAAATTTTTATTATCCATTAGAATTTTTGTGTTACTACTGAATTACAACCAGGATTGTTAAAAAGACAAATATAGTAGCTATATTTATATCATACAAAATACAAAGGAATGAACGAGCGGAGTTTAAGAATACAAGAAACTGAATGTTGGTATTACTACATATTAAAAACCAAAAGAATAATCGTGAAAGGTGTTACAGTACAAAAGTTAGAAGACGCAAAAACGTAATGATTATATTTTACTGTAATTGTTGGATGCTCGGGTGATAACTGTTCGAAAGCCCCTTATGGATAATACTGAAATCCAACAGCAATTCACAAAACATCCTCTATGTGAAAAGATTTATGAATATTCCAAAATAGTCGACACAAACGATCGGTTCCACATTCAAATTCAAACAGTAGACCAAAATACCACAGTATTAGTATTCTCTGCCGAACGAAGTCCTCCTTACATGGTGTTGCCCAAGATTCGGGCTTCAGGTGTCTTGCCGGAAAGATAGACATGCTCACGGAGAAGATATTGCTTAATTCCATTTCCAAAGGAAAATTTAAGTTAAATTACTTATTCAGCTTGCGCTTGAAAATCAAGGTATGATGTTTTGTTCTACGTGTAAATATGAAGTCAACATACAGGTATGTTCATCTGAGTTACAAGTACCAATGGTAATTGGTCCCTTTTGCTTTACATCTTATTCAACTGCTTTAACTAATACATATCGAAAATGGATTGATCTAGCATGTAGACACAAAAAGTGTTTTGCGGACAAGAGTCCAAATTCAAAATGTTCAGTTTTTGTATCATTTATCTATTGGATGCACTCAGACAAAGCAATGTATCTTTTGTTTTGGTGCTTCTTCCAGGTCGTCTACTTCAAATAGTTTTCCATTCTGTAATCTTTTTGATCGCTTAAATCTTTCAGTATCTCATTAGTTGTGCGTTAAGGGAAAGTTTCGCTGTTGGTCAAAATTTTGAAAATTTGATTATATTTATACACTAGGAAAAAAAAGATTTTCAGTTACTTTAATCAAATTAATATTAATTAATATTAAAAGATACTCGAAACAGCTCCAGAGTTTGTAGAGACCAGGTGTTTGAAAGTCGTTACATTGTTTTATTAGATTTTCAGAATGCCAAACCTGTTATAATATTAAGGTTTGTACTGTTTGCTTATCAATGCTTGTTTCTGGTCCGCGACAACTATCACTTTGCAGCATTACTCACGGTGCAGCAGTGGTGGACGCGGAATTCAAATAATAGATTATATATTAATCGGCTTACAGAGCATGTGATGATGGCGACAATGTCTCGATGGTCTGGCGATTCCTAAACGTTGTTGCGGGACGAGGTGGTTCCCACTGTTGTTATGCACAGAGATATTGCAGCGGTCCTTCAGTGATCTGGCTAGTTGTAGTGAACAATAGTCTTGCATGCAAAGGCGGGCAAACTGCTATACCGCTGTACAGTCTGTCCATAAGGTAATGACCCGATTTCAATTAATAAAAGCATATTTATAAAGCTTCTGATTTTTCTAGCAAGGATTTCTATCTGTGAACTAACTAGTTTCCTGTGAAAACAAAGTAGTCCGTTCTTATATAACAAAGTATTTCGTAATTTAAGTCTGCATTTTTATTATTTTGTTTGGAATTGAAACATTACTTAATGGACAGACTGTATAGTATTTAGACAACAATTCAAGTTGCTCAGAATAAGCTGAGAAAACAGCTGATGGTGAGAGTTTGCAAGCTCAAAAGGTCGATAATGTATTCTTGTGGCATCAAAAAGAAATATTTATGTTTTTTTAATACTGGGCTTTACTCTGCATTTATTGTCGAAGCTAGCAGAAAATATCCAAGACTTATTGAACAAGTTGGACCGCAGAATTCCAAAGGCAGGCAATAATAATAAAAGAATTTAAAGCTAAAAAAAGAACATAAATTTTCAAAAGACGTGCTTTGAATATTGTAGTGTATTCTCTCGGCAGGGCCTAATACTTATGCACTCAGTGTTGACGGAAGGAACCAGTGATTACTGGGAGTTGGAATTTGGAAACTTAAAAATGTTTTTAGGAAGATTTTAAATTACTGTTATACTAATAGATAGCGGGAACAGCTCCAAAATTTGTGAAAACCTGGTATTTGCAAGTCGTTAGGTTATTCTTTTAAGTTTTCAGAATATAAAACTTATAAATAAAAGTTTGTCAATGTTGCCTTCCAGTTCGCAAAAGGACCCATTGGACGTTTTAGAAGTAACTCCTGTTCAGTCAAAAATTGCTTGCGGTGCTGAATGCATAGCACAGATCGGATTATAGATTAATCGAACGACAAAGCAGCAGGATGCCGTGGTATTGACGGCGTCGGAAAAAGAAGTTTTCTTTTGATTCATTCATTTTAAATATTTATTAAGGTGATAATTTGCGGAATTAAATTCTGAACGTCATGTTTAATTTGTGTTTTAACAATCTTTACTACCACGGGCAGGATTTAAACCTAGTTCTCCCCAAAGGTGTCTTAACCAACTAGACCATACAAGTAGAAGTATATTAGTGGCCTTACAAGCTTGAATCATTCTAATTTCATTGATGATGTCTGGGTAGAGCTATTACACAACTTGGGACATTATTAATTATGAGTTTAATATATGGTATCAAACAAAATCTTTTATTTAGAGAAGTTAAACAAACTCACCATAGGTGACCTGTTGGAAACGCGTCTGCCAAAAAAGTGACATGGAGTACCTTTGGTAGCCTTTTGAGTAGCGTAGCAGGACGCGTGTTTGTATTCAACTTGCTTAAAATAGTTAATAAATGAGCTTGTGGTTGTTGGCGCAAAGCCCTTCAACATCGGCTGAACTTTCTATTAACTACTTTAAGAAAGTTTAGTGTCAGGCTACCCCACTCAACAAACCACCTGCGGATTAGTCTTCTTAAAGAAAGTAAATACAAATGGTGGGCTTGTGCCTTCTACCAGACCATCTGAGGTGACTCGAGGTCGGATTCTGCTTTCCATTAATCTTTTTCATAAAGCTAAAAACAAATATGGGTTGAGCTGCTCCTTCCCATGCTTATACAGTATGAGATAAAGTTCTGAAGCCAACCTTGGAGATGGGTCCCACACAGCAAAACTTTACTATTTCTTAACAACATAGTAACTGTGTAAAGTAAACGATGTAAAGAAATAGTAAAATAAAATAAAATAAATAAGTTAACTATTGGTTAAGAATGTCCCGGTTTTTGTAACTGTAGAGTTACTTTTAGATTACGTTTCGATAACTATCTGTGGGAATGTCACTAAGCCTAGCAATCTTCCGAGCATTCGAAAGTTACATTGCATTTTCTATATCTTTACTATATAGTTACTACTTAGTTACGTTGCTGCTGCCGATGCCGTACGCGTGCTGACGATAAACCGTGCATGAAACTACATAAATTATTTTTATTATAAATTAATTATTGTTACCGCAAATTTTTAGAAATCCAAAAAGTCAAACAAAATTAAAAACATTTTCAACTAATTTGTTTCAGATTATTCTATTATTTTTGTTGTTTTTTTGGGGGGGTTGAAATGTCTCCATATTCAGGTGGAATGAGGGTTTGCTTGACATTTTCTTTATTTAATAGCTTTGTCTGCCTCTGCCACCGGAATTTGAGCCTGAATTGTTGTAGCCACCTGGTTTGTAAGTTGTCCTTCTGACCAACTGCGCTAAGCTGTAGATGCTATTGTGAATATGCATTAAATATATTTATTTTATATCGTCACTAAAACTTTGAAAGAGGTTGTTGGAATTATTATGCACAATTTCTCACAGCCATTGGTAACAATTTCTTTTGTACATACTTTAAGGCAGTTTTTGCAACAATCGCAAAATTTTTGTTTTTATATTCTAAACTATTTCTTATGAATAATGCTTTGCAATAATAATTGTTTTTATTTTACATTATTATTGGATTTCGTTGTCGCCCAGGGCTAGATTTGTGCTAGAAAACTTACCGTTGGTGGTAGCAGCAAATAAATAGTCAAAAAATAGGAATGTTACCATAAAATGTTGTTTTATTAATTAATCCAAAGATGCCTTAAAATGGTTAATGGAAAGTAATCCAACAGTATGGATGTATAATTATAGTTAACAAAACGTTATATTATTGTAAAAGGTAGTAGACTTTTGCTGTCTGGGATAAAATTTAATATAAGAATATGGTTTATTGAAATTCTACACAACTTTTGGTCTCTTTACTGGGCGAACGGTCGACCACTGCCATCAAAACCCCGGGTACCTGCGGCGCGTCCCTTCTGAAGACCGATTTAACCTAAATACCTTAAATTTTTATCTAAACAACTACAATTTTTATGTTTATTAATTTAATTCAAATATTAATTCATAGTTAAAGTAAACAAGAAACGACAAGACTTACATAGAGTATAATAATAAATGTTTTAATTTGTTCTGTGCGAAGTTAAATATTGCAGTAAAAACTTTAATTATTCTTAATTTCATTTATATATATATAATTTGAAGGTATTCTATTTTAAGAAGGTTTTTGCATATTGGAAATTTCTACATTATAAATTATTATATTATATATTAATAATTAATTTGTTGTTGTTGGGAGTAACAGAAAATAGTCAGCAAGCAGTAGAGTTACTACAAATAGTTGTTTTATTGTAACATGACGTATTCTGTCCTAAAAGTAAGCTTTAATATGCTAATATTACTGCAAAGGGACAATCAGATAGTGCACTGGTCGCAATGAACCTTTTCGGTTCCTCTAACAAGTCAACTTATAGTAAGTTGACGGTTATCTGACTACTAAAGAACATACGAAAATTTAGTTACGGCTTTTCCTGTCTGGGGTGATTACTGTTCTGTAGAATTTTACGTGTAAATTTCTTATGGTGCGTTTCGAGATGGGACACACGGTATTTTCCGTCTTGCTAGATTAGTTGTCTTGATTTCTTTTTTAATCACGGTAGTATTTGTTCATCTTTAATATTTTAATAAAGGAGAATCGACTTTGTGTGGGTGGGTTATGTTAGAATTCTCAAGTTTTCCATAAACAATCCTGTATATCATCAGAAGCAAATTGACGCATTAATATTATGAAATACTTAATATTGGAATGAAATAAAAAAATTAAAAAAAACATTTAGCTAAAAAGGTAATTTCTTTCTTCGAGTGGAATTATAGGGAAAGGAAAAGAAATTATAACAATAACCAATGTCGAAAAGCATAATGCCGATGGAAATGATTTTTGCTTCATATAATTGACACCTACGCCACTTTTGCGTTGCTACTAGCAGAAAATTTATTTTTAGCATACAAAAATGTATTCCTTTTAATCGGAAATTTAATTTTCTCGGATATCCCAATGCGCGTAAAATTTGCTCAGATCAGCTATTTTCCTAATAGACAGACTTCCCAGAAATATCTTATTAAAATATAACATAAAATTATATTTTTTCTAACTTTAAAATGAATTTTATAATTTATTTATTAAGTTTTCCCGTTTAATTTTTACAGGTCGTCACACTCACAATGAAGGTAGCAATTTTATTATCGGCTTTCGTCATGGGGGCATTTGCCTATATGTCCACAGGAAAGGTAAGCCTTATTTACAGTTTTATTTTCAATCTTTTTGAAAAGATTTATAAAGTAAATTTCTTTTTAACTTATCATTATCAGCTTGTCCTTACGTTGATCAAAGTATCGTGTTCTTTACAGAAACAAGTTCTTTGAAAAAAATCCTGAACGATCAGATTAAAGGTTAAAAGGCGTACAGTATTCAAATATCATCCCCGGTAAAATCCTTTAAATTTACAGCACGGTGTACCTGACTGGTTTCATAATTTACCCAGTTATCACCTCTTATTATTATCATGGTCATCCCTATCTCATATTTTATCTACGTCATACGGGCGTGGTTCTTAAAGGTGATAATAAATTTTATTACCCCACATTTAATAAACAAAAACAATTAGATTCGTTTGCTTTTACGTTTTGTTGGTTGGTAATTAAGTAAAATAGAGGATTTGCTTTTACATTGGTTGTTAATTGCATTGACCTTTATTTTCCTTCAAATGAAATAAAAGTAGCACTAATTCAATTTACTAGTCATTCAATAAGGAATCTATATGAATTTATGAATATCAAGATATATATAAAGATGAAATAAAACATTTAGAGAAAACCTAGAATAATAACTGTTAATCGGCATTTTAATATTTTGATAAATTTCTCTCAAATTCTATTTTTAATTAAAAATCATAAAGTTTAATGACTGTATAATAAAACAAGAAAATATAGATTGCCCGCAGATTAAATTTTCAAGTTAATTAATAATTTCTTAATCAAGTATTTTATTCAAATATGTTCTCGCTTATTATTGAACTTCAGTACACTATAATTCAAACTTTCTATGTTGAATGTAATCCGCTTTTCAGATTTTTCAGTTTTCATCACTATGTGGACCTAACTGTCAACTCTGATCCTTTGCTTTAAATTGCTTTTTGAAAATTTCTTTCAGCTGCTTGATTACACGATTCTTTTGTTGTTTAGTTTTATTCTTTTGTTTCATTTTTAGACTACTACATTCAACGATTCAGTATAAAAATAAACACCACAGCTTTTTTTTTCATTTTGATATGCAGATTGCGTAATACCAATTTAAATCATTTCCAGGAGTATAGAGTTATTCATAGCTTTTTATTACACAGGGGCAACTTATAAGAAAATATCATACCTATTAAAGCTTGTCACAACAGTTGATTTTTATCAGACATTTGTTGCATTAAACAATAACCGATCGATCTATACGCTATTTGCTTCAAGCTTCTTCTCATGTTATTCAACGAGTTCTTAAATCAATTTCGAAATTTTTCAGTTCTTTTCCTATGTTAGTCTACCATGAGACACGCGGTATAATTAATACCGCAAAAACCTTAAATGGTAATGGTATCAAATAATTTTTGAAACCTTTGTTTATAAATCTAGACATTAGATTTTAGAGGAATTTACAAGATCATGTGTGATCAATTCAGAATAGAAATTAGTTATCGAAACTTTCATAACTGGTATAATCATAATCCGATACGCTTGAGACAGCATATTAGCATTTAAAAACATATCTGACATTCTTATGACCATCTGGAACCCATATCATATACGTGAATGAAAATTGAATTAAAATCGACCCAGTAATGCTATATGACTCCACCAACAAAAAAGTCAACCGCCACCGAAAAAAATAAATTGTCCCGTACATGCACATGAATAAAAACCGCATGAAAATCGATTCAATAGTTTTCCTGACTCCATTCACAAAAAGATATCACAAACCGCACTGACTGTTCAAATAACCGTATAACCTCTTCTGACTCATATCTTATACGCAAGTGAGAACCGTATCAAGATCAGTCTGTTATTTTATCTGTTCCCACCCACAAAAAAGATCACAAGCTCTTATTGACTGCTCATGTAACTTATAACCTTTTCGCAGAGAGATCGATCTAGTAATTCTGGAAATAATCGGGAACACACAAATCAACAAGCAAACATAACTTTTTTTTCTGAAGTTGATTAGTTATTATTTCGAGTGCTACAAATTCCAGGTCATAACTAATTGCCCCTTTTCAAAATTTCTTCTCCTTTCCCAGTTCCTACGTTATGATGCAATGCAATTTTAACACATTATACAGGATTTACATATTATCCCATTTGGACGGTTTTAAAGATTTCTGTAGAAAAAAAGCACCAAATCTAGATGAAAGATGCCATAATTTTGTCTACTGACGATCATTTATAAAGAGTTTTATAGGTCTAAGGAATTGCTGCCCATTTCAGCAATTTTTAAGTTTTTAACTTGTTGTCCAGCTTGGGACATTATGGTGCTTTCCTAACTACCGTCTGTTATGCAAGTAACCAAAACTAATATTCCAATCTGCTTGAATTTCATCACTATAAAACTTTCAAATTTAAATTCGGACTAACTTTATTGGCAAAATCGTGAAAGGGGGAAAGGAGCACTGTACACAGAATGATTAAAGAGCCGTAGAAATGAATTTCAGTAAAGAAAAGATGCTTCAATGTCTTTTAAAAGTTCTCTCCTTACTTAACTTAGAGTTCACACTGATGCCTATGGATCCAATCTAAAACAGTGTTTAGGACGAAAACAGTTCTTGGAATTGATAGTGATTCATTTATTGGAAGAGTGTCTCTTAATGTTCTTGCCATTAAGAGTTGAGGAGAAGAAAGGTTAATTCCTTCAATTGGGAGGTTTTATAATTAAGTAAGACAAGGTACATCTTTCTGTTTGCTTGTTTGGCTTTAATTTAAGATTTCTTCACTATTTGAACGTTTCGTTTTCCAGTCCGTTCGACTGTGGATATAATGGACTGGACGTAATGTGTCGAGTAACCTTATTGAGATTCCCTGGGTCCAAACAATTTTTCAAGGAACGATTTGGTTTTCTTACAAGTAGAATAGAATTTACCTATTGTGTAGGACCATCGACTTTTTCCATTTCCATTTCACTAAATCATATTTCAAATTGTTCCATTAAGGATAAAGAAATTTTTCTAGGAGGATGGACTACTGGTTTAGCATGTGGTAGGTTTTTTTCCTATCCTAACAACATATTATCATCATAATTGTTATAATTAGATTTAACCCGAAAAAACCGAATTTCGGTATTTTTGGTTTTTTCTGATGATTTCAACAGTTTTATTATCTGAGTATTTGTCTCAATACCTGATGAGGTTATATACCGATTTTCATTGAATTCCACCGTATAATTTCAGAGAAAATGGAAATTTTGTTAATCAGAAGGGTCAAGTTTGGACTAGCCTGGACACTTTGGGAGCGAGTTGGCGCAGAGTACTATTCAACCAAAACAACCCTTATCCCTTGTAGTGTCTTCCACTGCTACATCTGACTCGTTGCAGCAAGTCGGCTAGGAGATATACGACATCAAATATGCTCAAATTGTCATCGCAATGGATGTTAGAACTTGAAACTTACCTTAGAATCACTCATTCTATCATCCAAGATCAAAAAATACTCATGACCGAAATTTTACCCAAATTGGACATAGTGCTGTGCATGTTGTGTTTCTTCTGATTTTTTACAAATTTCCGTAGCTTTCATATAGTAAGTATTAAACTTCTGTTTCCAAAATTTCCATTTTTGATGCAGGTTACCACCACGCCACCATCTTAACCACCTTTCAATTAAGATTTTACTTGTCCAGACTACAAAAGTAGATCAGTAATAAATAACAAGACATTTATCACAGATACCTCGTTTAATGTTGGTATAGTTTGATTCTAGAGCACCTGCTTGGAGATTTCCACTCATTCGAGTCATCACCATCTTTTACAGGTGTTACTCGAAGCAAACTGGCATTTTGTTTCCCACAACAAATATTTCGTTTTTCAGATCTAAGATGAATCCAAATTTTTTTATTAAGTTCATTCCCGAAATGACTGTCAGTTATAACACCTGACAAAAGTTGATGCTTACAGCTCTTACAGTTCTCCAACGTCAGCAATACCGCTGCGGTCTTCAATCTAAGCTTTCATTATCATCTTCGTTGCCCTTGTGTTTAATAGCTATCACCAAAACTTTTCCCACATTGGTGCCATCAATATAAAGACTGACTGGTTGATGCCGTAACGAAGCCACCTAGATGATAGTCTCCGGGGCATGACTTAAGAAGATCAATGTCCACCCCTTCCCGTTGACCTTTTCTAGTTTTCCTGACTGTAAGCATTGCTGGTTAAACTACTTTGTGGCAATCTTTCCTAACATGTCCTTGCGTGCTACAACCCCAGCACCTCGGCTTTCCTCTTTTTGGCAACAAGTACGTAGTACATTCAGTGCATCTCCACGTAATGCGACGATCAGAACCATGTTCCGTCCATTTGTTGCAGCAGCCTCAAATTGTTTTACCTAGGTGAACCAAGATGTTTTTTAATCGAGGGTAGGAGGTTTAACACGAACAGGCTGTGCAACAGATAGAAAGCGCGCGTGCGTGCGCTTTGACTTTGACTTTGAAAATATTGACTTGACATGACACACACTACATTTTGTATTTGTCAAAAAATGTTTGATTCTTCTATCTAAAATACCGACGATTAGCTTGATTGGTATTATTATTTTATAAAGAATGTCGCAGCTGGGACCAAAAGTTTTTGAACTTCCTGTATACAGTGGCTTGAAATTTAGAATTTACCAATTCTGTAATCAATCACCCTCTTCCTCTTCAATAATATTCACTATTGTATCCATGTTTTAGCATGCAAGGCGTGCTGAACAAAATCTTAGGACGTTCTTATAACGATATCAGAAACATGCTACTGTTGATTAACATAAAGTAAAAAGCATTTTCGTATTTACCTCCCTCGGCTTCTTCCTACATGAAGACACGTAGGAAAACTGAAAAAAAGTTTTTAAATTAATCTAATCTTTATACTTAATTTTATTAAATCATTGATTAAATTTTCAAATAGACGTCGCATTGGTCCACTGTGTTTAGTAAACTTTTTTATTCCTGCATCATATTAAATACAAGTAACTCTGTCTCAGAGAGAAAATAACGTAAAGGAAAACAAATAATAATTTTTACTAATTGGTTTTAGGTATGTGAAAGTAGGTACACAGAAAACTCAAATAATAATTTCATCTGTTCACAGGAATCGCTCCTCTCCGACATATTTCTACGAGAGGTCATGAACCGTATGGGAAAAGATTTCTCGGATGGGGCTTATTTAGATTTCCCCGAAAGCCGTTTAGCTATGGGAGCCCGGTCTATTGGAAAGGATTTAGAAGAGGAACAACTTTTCCCTGTAGATTATGACGGGTTGGCCGAAAGTAGCCTACATCCCAGTTTACGGGACCAAGAGTTTCTGCAACACAGCAGTCTCTGGGGAAGTCAATTTATGTCAGGTGGAGCTGGAGAAGGCATACAACGTTTGAAACCGGAAGGAACGTTGAAAAACAAACAGGAAATTAAAACTGACGCCACTTTGCCAGCTTACTGCAATCCACCTAACCCGTGCCCTTTGGGATATACAAGTTAGTTTGTTGATTAAATTAAATGAGTTCCATGAGATCAAAAAAGAAATTAACCATATATGACTATGAATGTTAATTACAGTAGTCTGTGATTATTTTAAGCCATGACGAAATGTCAAACGAAAGTCATTTAAAAATTAATAATTTATAACAATCAATTGCCTTTTATGGGTATGATCAACTTTTAATAATAAAAGCGCTTCATGATAATGCTATTATAAACGTAAAAGGCACATTTTTTTGATATTTCAAGGTTAGAAGTGTTTATTTATCGAACAAAATTGTGTTTTAGATCTTTTTCCTCATAGAAAACTAGTTAAGTTCAAAAGTTAAATGTTTATATGCTAGAACGTAACTTAAAGCACAAGGTGTAGCATAAAGCAGACTATTGCTCCTGTTTTTACGTTAAGCTTTAAAGTTGTTTACTGTTTTAATATTAGTTTAATTAAAGTTTATATTGTAGCATGCATCAAAACAGACGATGTTGCTTAACTCGCAATCTCTTTATCCAAAAATGCAACAAAACAATATACAGGGTGTTGCATTTCAAATCTTAAAGCTTGACACAGTTCCAGTTACAGCAGAAGTCGGATTGTAATGCAAATATTTGTGTTAAAAATAGTTCCAATAATAAAAAAGATATTTATGCAACATGGAACCATACCTTTGCCCATCAGTGTATAGAGTGTAGTGTAATAACCTTAACAAAACTTCAATCATTTTTGTTAATGTTGTACACCTCTTGAGGTTATTGAAATCAGAGGCGTCTTCTTGTTTATGTCTTTCACATCCAAATATAGGTCTACGTTGCTGTGACCAAAACCGAATTTCTGATAAGTAAAACACAAAATTGTTTTTAAGCGATACTACTCGTACTATCAGTCGTGGTATTTCTTACTAAAGTATTACAACCAAAAGACCTGTCTTAGAATCAATATCGTTCAAAAGTTATTTAACTATGATTGTATTCAATTTCATCTAAAATACACAAAAAAGTAAAAAGAAAATTAAAAACGTTTAGAAACTTTTCTGTTTCTGCTAAATTAACAAATATATTCTGTTTATTAAAACTTGAACAGCCTCACGAGTAAGTTTCTTAAAACAATCTCACAAAGTTAATGCAATAAATTAAGATTTTTGACCTCGGATAAGACTCGAACCTGCAACTTAAACTAACAACTTCTAGTAAAAGTTACATCCTGTTCGTACAACAACGATCTGGTAACTCAAATGCTAAGGCATCGATCTAGTCAACCATAGGTCTCACCCGCAGGTTTGAATCCTGTCCGAGATGATAGATTTTTTTTAAAATGTACAATCAAATATTGAATCTAAGTAATTTCAAAGTATGTTAAATAACAGTTTTCAGTTAGATCAACCTATTCATTTCCACCTTTGAATGTACAAGGCATTAACTAATTAAATCTCCCGTAACATAGATTTTATATAAAAATTTTGAAAAGGCTAAACCGCAAGATCGGTTTTCTTGCTTTCGAATCAACCTTTCAAAGAATCGACAGTGTAGATTGCAGCTAAGTCTTGTACTTTTCACTCAGAATGTTTTTTCGTAGCTAAAAATGAATTCACTATTTATCTCAGAAATGATAAACAGAGAAATTAGTAAACACCAGCTGTAAGTCTGAAAATGTTCAGGAAAATAAAAAAGTAGATGTTTGTGTTCACGAACACTTTTTGGACAATCGGTAGCAAACTCCAGTATCCATAAACGCCTAGGTAGCACTTTCAAAAGCGCCCTCTTCGTTGACGCCAGCACGTAATTATGGTTACAGTTCGTGGACGCAACCAATTACAAAAACATATAAAAAAATCTGTTTTTGGAAATTTTGGAAACTGTAACGGATATTCTACTTCCTTACTAAGTAGCAAATTTCAAGACCACTCCAATTTAATCGGTTTTATGTGACTTATGGTTTTTGAAATTCTAATTATGAGACTTCAACTTGGTACATCTTGTACATACTTTATCTTTCTATAATTCCAATCCATTTTAAATGTTTAGGATTTTAGTTGCATGCACTGTTATACCGACAGGCTTTTAAACAACAAAAACGCTATGGCCATGGAAAACAAAAGTTCAAAAATGTTTTTAATTAATTAGAACAGAGATTGTTGAAGAGTAACTACAAAAGCAAGAAGAAAGCAACATTCTCTAACGTTGAATTAATAAATTTCGTCAAATTTGCGATTTTACATATATGCAATAATTCTGTCAGATTTGAAGTTTTGCTTTCAATGGCCATAGCGTTATTGCAAATTTTTCAAATCTGACAGAATTATTATTGTTTATCTGTAAAATCGCAAATTTGACGAAATTTATTAATTCAACGTTAGATAGTGTTGCTTTTTTCTTGTTTTTGTAGTTACTGTTCAACAGTTTCTGTTCTAATTAATTAAAAACATTTTTGAAGTTTTGTTTTCCATACTGTCTGTTGTTTTGCGATAGTTACTTGTAGACAACAGCTGTCTTGAACACTTACAAACTTTTTATGGGATTTAAAGCAAAAAGATTCTTATACAACATCTATAGAATTTCATATGTACAGAATGAGAAAAACATGAAGAATCAAAAAATGCCACAAAAGTTGTGTTAATTTCCGGTTTAACCGGAAAGCAAAAGAATTTGAAAGTGCCACCAAATAGCACACATGCTCATAAACAACAAACTATTTAACCGTTTTTTTTGTCAATCGCAAGACAAAACTTATTTTTTTTAATGATACTATACAGGGTGATCATTTTAAAACTTCCCACCTTGAATAACTGTTTAATTAGTACAATTATCAAAAAACGCTAAAACGCGTCGCTTTCGTTTTAGAGGGGGACATTTAATAACCTAATCTAGTTAGTTGGGAAACTTTCACCCTCCCCCCAGCCACCCCCTCCCCAAGATTTTAAATTGCACTACCCCATGTGTGATATATCATTTTAAAGGGTATGAAATTCTTAATCTTTTACATCAAGGAAAATTAAAATTGGCCGAGCGGTTCGTGAACTAGAGACTGAAATATGTTGATTAAATTAAATACATTTTTATCTCTAGTTCACGAACGGCTGGGCAGATTTTGATTTTCTTTAATGTAAAAAATTGAGAATCTTATACCCTTTAAAATAATATATCACACATAGGGTAGTGCCATTTAAAATTCTGGGGAGGGGGTGGCTGGGGGGAGGGTGAAAGTTTCCCAACTGACTAAATTAAGCTATTAAATGTCCCCCTCCAAAACAAAAGCAACGTGTTTCAGCGATTTTTGATAATTGTACTAATTAAAGAGTTATTCAAGGTGGGAAGTTTTAAAATGATCACCTTGTATATAGATGAAGTTAGTTGTTTACTCTCCAGGCAGCCATGTGATGCTCGAGCCCTATTCAGTTTCTGCCATTCTGTCTAATTTCAATTTGTCTAATTCCATTTTGTCTAATGCAATATCTTGCCTATACTATATTCAAGATAACGAGACACTAAAACAATAGACAAATTCTTCAATCTTCATTTTCCATGGTTACATGAAGATAGTTTTACAACATGGAAATAATAGTGATTTTATGTAATTTTAAATTTAATTTGAAATTATGTTTTTCAACGAACTCCGAAGGAGTCGTTACTGAGTTTGCGAAGTCTATCTGTCTGTCTATCCGCATTGTTTGTTAAATTTTGAAATTTTGACTTCAGATTTGGATTTTACATTAAAAACTAAAAACAACGTTGTGTCTGCGTTTTTTGATAACTCTTCAGGAACATGGTCAAAATGGCCGCCGAAAATTGGAAAATTGTCAAAAAATTTTTTTACTTTAGAATCGTATTCTACATCAAAAAATAAAACAACCGTATACTTTTAGTTTTTTGATATCACCTCGGGAACTTGGTCAAAATGGCTGCCGAAGTTTGAAAAAAAGTAACAAAACGGAGTTCGTTGTGGTTATGCTTTTTTAATTTTAATCTTCATTCTTAAGTAGCTTTTAATTTTCTTACGTTCTTCTTCACTTCTCTTACCTATATTGCATATATTGATGTGATAATGTGTATAAAAACATTTGGGAATGCAAAGCATAACCACAACGAACTCCGTTTTGTTACTTTTTACAAACTTCGACGGCAATTTTGACCAAGTTCCCAAGGTGATATCAAAAAACTAAAACTATAAGGTTGTCTTATTTTTTGATGTAGAATACGATTCTAAAGTAAAAAAAAAATTCAATTTTCGGCGGCTATTTTGACCATGTTCCTGAAGAGTTATCAAAAAACGCAGACACCACATTGTTTTTAGTTTTTAATGTAGAATCCAAATCTGAAATCAAAATTTTAAAATTTGACAAACAATGCGGATAGACAGATAGACAGACTTCGTAAACTCAGTAACGACTCCTTCGGAGTTCGTTGAAAAACATAATTTTAAATTAAATTTAAAATTACATAAAGTCACTATTATTTCCATGTTGTAAAACTATCTTCATGTAACCATGGAAAATGAAGATTGAAGAATTTGTCTATTGTTATAGTGTCTCGTTATCTTGAAAAGTGTCATTTACATGAACAGACCCTAGAATTTGGAAGAACTGAAAATTTGTATTCGGGAAACAATATACAGGCAGTACCAGCTGAAGTAGTTCCGATTGCAGTACACGGTTTTTCTAATAGAATTGCTCATTGCTAGGAAGTTAATGGTGGGCAGTTTGAACATCTTTTATAATAAATTAAAGTTAAACATCGTTTTTGATTTTGCCTTGATTTTCTTTAAGTTAACAGTATAAGCGGTCAAAGTTGCTACGAACAGCACACTTGAACGTTAAATGTGGCATCTCTTAAAATTTTTGTAAAGGAACCTTGTGATATTTTTACATAACCGTAAAGAAAAAGCAAAATGCTATCCAATTCCGCCACACAAAGTATTAGGTTGCCTTTCAAAAAATCTTTCGATGACATCACACTATGACGTCAGAAAAATCAAATATATACAACTCAATAAATATATTGCTTTTTGTGTATATTTTCTAATCATTTACAAACTTTAAGGTGGAACTACCCAGGCATTTCTGTGTTTAATACAGTGTGTCCCAACTTCGATGCTCACTATTGGGATTTCGGAAATTGTAAGAGATACGAAGTCGGTTAAATTAGATAAGTTTTGTCTATTTTGGAGATCAGTTTACTTATGCTTTTGTTTTTTCAAAAACGTTTACGGCTTACTAGATATTTGTTAAAAACAAAATTATCTTATTTTTTTAAGTGAAATATCTCGGGAGCGAGGAAAGATAGAAAAGAAACGGCGATGAAACGTAAATCCAAATTTTTCTAATGGAACGCCTACTTGATTTCCATATTACTGAACTGCACGCCTCAAATGCTTTTCAGTGATACATGGTTTGACATAGCTATTTTTTGTTTTACCGAGTTATGAAGTGAAAATCATTTTTCTTCATAGTGTGCCATGACAACTAACACACAAAGTCGTGGAGTTTTATCAAAGAAATTCATTTGTTATGCAAAAATTGCTAAAACAAAATAAATACGCTTTTATGGGGCATTAGATGCTTAGTTGAAGCTATCTGTGAATGCTCAATAAATTATCTTAAAAGCTTCTTTTGTTTTGTTTTAGCAATTGTTACATAACAAATGTAACTTATCTGACAAAAACCAATGATTTTTATATGTTTAAAGCCATGGCACACTAAGTGGGAAATGCTTTTTATTTTAAAAAAAATAAGATAATTTCGTTTTTAGCAAATATCTAGTAAGCCGTGAACTTTTTTGAAAAAACAAAAGCGTAAGTAAACTGATCTCCAAAATAGCCAAAACTTTTCTAATTTAACTGACTTCGTATCTCTTACAATTTCTGAGATCCCAATAGTGAGCATCGAAATTGGGACACACTGTATATGTGAAAGAAGAGATTTAAAGAATGTCTGTGATTTAATAAAATTTCTTTAAAATAAACTAGTTATGAGATCTTTTGGGCAAATTTAGTTTATTTTTAAAAAGACTAATTTGATCACAGACACTACTTCAAATATCCTCTTTCACATATAATATCAAACACCTAATAAAATGTTGTAAGTGGTCATCAGTTTTGTTTCTAAAATTGCAGTAAAAATGTCTGGATAGTTCCTCCTTAATGTTAGATACAAAGAACATGTTCGCTGCTACAAATACAAACACCGAAACAACTTCAAAGTCAAAGTCAAACACAGTCATTTCAGGGTCACTAATACCCACGTTACATCTTTACACGTTTGCAATAGTAAACACAAAGTAGATGTTTTAGAAGCATTTGAAATTTGCAAACACAAAAAAACCCCTAACGAATGGTCAGATTGACCTTATTGTAACATCGCCGTTGCTACAAGTAATGGGTGTAGATTGAGCATCGTAGCTTCTGGTTGAACTCTTGGATCAACTTAGTTAGTTACCATAACAATATATATATATATTAGGGTGGTCCTTAAAAAGTCAACTTCCGAATTTTAAGCGTCCCAGCCCAGAAATCGAGTCTTCATTAAAAAGAGATATCATGAGTCACATTTCATTAAAAAATATTAATATTAACCCGTGCCCCACTGACGATGAAATTTAAATTGGATTTAACATAGGTTTCTGACATTTTTGGCTTCTGTACGTTATAAGTTTCTTAATATTCATCAGTTTTGTCTGAAAATATTATAAATGTATAGATTTTGAGTCGCTGAATCCAAATTTCATATCGAAAACT
>VTPC01090626.1:252265-300868 GCA_011009095.1 Ignelater luminosus | reverse complement strand
TTTAAACAACAAAAACGCTATGGCCATGGAAAACAAAAGTTCAAAAATGTTTTTAATTAATTAGAACAGAGATTGTTGAAGAGTAACTACAAAAGCAAGAAGAAAGCAACATTCTCTAACGTTGAATTAATAAATTTCGTCAAATTTGCGTTTTACAAATATGCAATAATTCTGTCAGATTTGAAGTTTTGCTTTCAATGACGATAGCGTTATTGCAAATTTTTCAAATCTGTAAAATCGCAAATTTGACGAAATTTGTTATTCAACGTTAGAAAGTGTTGCTTTTTTCTTGTTTTTGTAGTTACTGTTCAACAGTTTCTGCTCTAATTAGTTAAAAACATTTTTGAAGTTTTGTTTTCCATGCTGTTTGTTGTTTTGCGATAGTTACTTGTAGACAACAGCTGTCTTGAACACTTACAAACTTTTTATGGGATTTAGAGCAAAAAGATTCTTATACAACACCTATAAAATTTCATATGTACAGAATGAGAAAAACATGAAGAATCAAAAAATGCCACAAAAAATACAAAGTGTCAGTTAAAAACCAAAGTTGTGTTAATTTCCGGTTTAACCGGAAAGCAAAAGAATTTGAAAGTGTCACCAAACAGCACACATGTTCATAAACAACAAACTATTTAACCGTTTTTTTGTCAATCGCAAGTCAAAAGTTATTTTTTTTAATGACACTATACAGGTGATCATTTTAAAACTTCCCACCTTGAATAACTCTTTAATTAGTACAATTATCAAAAAAACGCTAAAACGCGTCGCTTTTGTTTTGGAGGGGGACATTTAATAACCTAATCTAGTTAGTTGGGAAACTTTCACCCTCCCCCCCCCAGCCACCCCCTCCCCAAGATTTTAAACGGCACTATCACATGTGTGATATATCATTTTAAAGAGTATAAAACTCTCAATCTTTTACATCAAGGAAAAGTAAAATCGGCCCAGCGGTTCGTGAACTAGAAACCGAAATGTGTTGATTAAATTAAATACATTTTTATCTCTAGTTCACGAACGGCTGGGCAGATTTTGATTTTCTTTGATGTAAAAGATTGAGAATCTTATACCCTTTAAAATGATATATCACACATAGGGTAGTGCCATTTAAAATTCTGGGGAGGGGGTGGCTGGGGGGAGGGTGAAAGTTTCCCAACTGACTAAATTAAGTTATTAAATGTCCCCCTCCAAAACAAAAGCAACTTGTTTCAGCGATTTTTGATAATTGTACTAATTAAAGAGTTATTCAAGGTAGGAAGTTTTAAAATAATCACCTTGTATATAGATGAGGTTAGTTGTTTACTCTCCAGGCAGCCATGTGATGCTCGAACCCTATTCAGTTTCTGCCATTTTGTCTAATTTCAATTTGTCTAATTCCATTTTGTCTAATGCAATATCTTGCCTATACTATATTCAAGATAACGAGACACTAAAACAATAGACAAATTCTTCAATCTTCATTTTCCATGGTTGCATGAAGATAGTTTTACAACATGGAAATAATAGTAATTTTATGTAATTTTAAATTTAATTTGAAATTATGTTTTTCAACGAACTCCGAAGGAGTCGTTACTGAGTTTGCGAAGTCTGTCTGTCTGTCTATCCGCATTGTTTGTCAAATTTTGAAATTTTTACTTCAGATTTGAATTCTACATTAAAAACTAAAAACAACGTGGTGTCTGCGTTTTTTGATAACTCTTCAGGAACATGGTCAAAATGGCCGCCGAAAATTGGAAAATTTTCAAAAATTTTTTTACTTTAGAATCGTATTCTACATCAAAAAATAAGACAAATGTATACTTTTAGTGTTTTGATATCACCTCGGGAACTTGGTCAAAATGGCTGCCGAAGTTTGAAAAAAAGTAACAAAACGGAGTTCGTTGTTCGCTGTTCGTTCGCTGAATCCAAATTTCATATCGAAAACTTGTTTTGACTTGTTGCAGTTGACAGGACTGCTGTTTAAATGGTAAATTCTCATACAAAATAATGAATTTTTAGTAAAAAATTATGTTTTTGTCAATATTAAAAATTAAATTTCCGGCATGAAATTTGGATTAACCGACTCAAAATCTATACTTTATAATATTTTCAGACAAAACTGATGAATCTTAAGAAAGTTATAATGTACGGAAGCAAAACATGCCAGAAACCTATGTTAAATCCAATTTAAATTTCATCGTCGGTGGGGCACGGGTTAATATGAATATTTTTTAATAAAATAGGACTCATAATATCTCTTTTTTAATAAAGAATCGATTTCTGGGTTGGAATGCTTAAAATTCTGAAGTTGATTTTTTAAGGACCACCCTAATATTTATATTCATGTTTTTGATTATGATAACACATGCTATTATTTACATGTATGAATCAGGAAGCAATCATAGACTGCTATGGTTAGTTTTGAAATGTAATAAATAACAGTCAAATGTTTTTTATTAAACAAGCTTGTCAAGAAATAAAACAAAACATCACAAACCGTGTAGCGGTGATCACTTGGTATACTTTGCATAGTGTAAATACTAGCTACATTGAGCCGACGTGGTCCGAACTTGGGATCGAAAAAATACTTTTCGGATCAAGGATCCAATACACAGTCATGACTACAGTATAACTAGAAAAAAGAAAGAATAAAAAACAAAATAGAAAAATTGCTTTTTGCAACGTTGCCTCACTACAAGCCTGATTTCTAGTACATAAAATTCAATGACTTATGCAAGTGTTTCTTACGCCTTAACTATAATGTTGATTACATCTCTTATACAGTAATGTTGTTACAGCCGATCAGGGTTGTCTAGAAAACTTTGAAAACACAGCATCATTTAGCAGACGATATCAAGCAGCTCAGGATTGTATGTGCGATAGTGAACACATGTTTGATTGCCCAAATCCTGCAGAATCAACTCCAGAAGAAGATACCATTGATGCCCTCAATGACCTGGAATTCAACAGATTTTTACAGCGTACAATGCAGGTATGACAGCAATTTGTAATCAATAAAAATAATTACGGAGATTTAATTACATAATATTATAGATATGGAGACATTCAAATCGGTTTTATCATTTTTTAAACAGAATACTTGTACTACTTATTTCATTTGATATACTATGTGAGCTTATCTTCAACATTTAATACATAACAGTATGTCACGTCTTTGTTTGTAGAAAAGATTTCTTTAGTTACTAGTTTGTATAGTATAGTGGATACTAGATACGCTGCAACTTCCTTATTTCTAGTATCTCTACATGTACATAGAAATCGAATGTTCTCTATAATGATATTTTTGGTTTCTAACTATTCTACACTTCTTAGTATTTTTAACTTAAAGAAATAACAAAATTGCAAAAGTTTATTTTTGTAGACAAACTTTGCTCTTCGTTCATCCCTGAGAACGGCTTTCTTCTAGAATATTTCCACGAAAACAGACAACACATCATTGAAAGCTTTTCATTTATATAAAATTGAACGCTGTGACTGAAATCCAATAACACGAAGTTTGTTACTAATATCATTAATTCTGTTTCAGGTTGACCCCAGCTTGCAACACAAAAACTTAGTTGCAAAGAAATTTAACATCAAAAAGGTAAGCTGTTCTCAAACTTTCTTTATCAGATTATTCTATTACTTCGTGCTTTCAGAGTTACAATGAGAACCCTTTCCTTGCTGGGGAACGCCTTCCTGTAGCGGCAAAGAAGGGAACAAAAGTCTACTACTAAAAAATTAATAAATATAAAAACAAAACAAAAACCTGTGATCACTAACAATCGCTTAGGTCATAAATCACAAATCAAATGAATTGTTGCTGGAGACAGGTTTTAAGGGTGGCTTTTCCGGAAACGACACGGCAATGAATATGGTAGAAGATTTGCATGACCCCGCATAGTCACCCTCCCTTTCTAGAGCTTTTAAGTGGTGCACCCAAGTGCAATATGCTTCTTAGATTCATTAGCTGCTTTGAGTGTTTGTGGATGTTCTTCAATCTCAAAAAAGTAGACCCCATACTGTTAAAGAAGGAAGAATGGATGAGGACTCAACATTTCTCTTTTAAAAGTTTTAAATGGTAACATCAGCTTTTCGAAGTCCTAAAACAAACGAATATAAACTAATTACGCCAAGATATAAAACAGGAGGAAGAGACTAAAATTAAATTGCTTTAGGAGATTGAAGAATCAATACTGCACAATTTTATTTTTCTGAATTCTTTGACCTCCTAAAGAAGTGTAGGTTGGTTACAAAACATATCAACCAAATTAGACACACTTAGCTATGGAACAAAATATGGAGGTGTTTTCAAGACGCGTACACAGGCCCTATTGATTTTCGATGAGTGTGGTTGGTCGACAATGAAACGTTTGACGAAAGTTAGGCTTATATCAAATGTTTCCAGTCTTCTACAATCTACACCAGAAAAAATCACCCGCGATTTGAAAAGACCCAGTTGTCATTTTGACTCGGTAGTACCAAACGAAAGATTTTACTGTTGGTACTACGAAACGTGATTCATTAATTTTCTGTTTGGGATAAAGAACGGCCAAGGAAATCTTTGGAATGATTACTGATGATGGCTATTGTAACAATCGTTGTTATGTTTAATGTTATTTCACTTCTCTGACGTTATCAAGAAACATAATGTTTATGGTGTTTTAATATTTATAGATAAAATATATTATTGTATGAACGTGTGACATGGTTAACCATCTCAAAAGCGTCGCTTATAATCACGTATGTCTTAAGGATAATTATAAATATTGTAAGAACAGAACATTATAATGTTGTGTCAATCCTAATTGTTCTGTTCTATTTTCAAATGTCAGTTTTGCTGAAAATAAAATGTATTCTCTTAATGCAGTGATGGGTTTTATTTTAAAATACCATTCTAAAATTTTTTGTTAGTTGATATGGGTAAACTTAGAGTAGTTCTTCTAGTTCACTTCCTCGGCGCTTTCGGTTCGCGGGTTTAAAAAAAGAGCGACTGTTGAAGGTTGGGCGCCAGCCACTGTAAAACAGCAGCAGAAAAAACTAAAACGAAGAAACATACAAAAAACAAAAACAAGATTTTAAGGGTATCAAGTAATGTTGATGCAAGATTTATTTTTTTATGTATTTTACCAAAAGCTTAAAAATGTGCCAAAATTAAGATTATAAACGCATGTTAACAGCATTCTTTCTTGCCTTAAGTTTAATAAATCAATGTATTTTTAAACCCCCTTTTTCCGGAGTCGTGATCAAAATTCGTTTACGTTTTTTTAGATGATGGAAAAACATAAGTTAGATTGTGATATATACCTATTTAAGTTTTAAAAGATTACCTAAAAGTTGATAATTTTTGTTCAATTGAACAAGAACAATCTTTATTATTTAAAAAACTACGTATACAGGGTGGCTGAAAAATCGTTCACCAGTCTATAACTATTTAATTTTTAAAGATATAAAAAAAAGCAAAGGAGGAGTTGTTTGATGTAATAAGAGGCATAATATCATGCATTGAAAGAAAACCCAACGCCAACTTTTTCGTGTAACATCAACTAAGTTTAATTGTTTAAATGGAACTTTTTTTTCTACTCTGGGAATTAAATTATGCCTAGCGCGTTGTAACATTTCTAGCACAACTAATGCTATAGCTGCAGTAATTTTAGTTTCCAACTCATTTAGACTTGCTGATGGAGTTACATAAACATGATCTTATAAAAAGTCCCATTAGAAGTAATCTAGAATTGATAAATCAGGTAATCTTGCAGGCCAAGATTTCAAGAAAATTGTTAAGTATGCTATATGGTTGAAAAGAGAATTTCAAGTGTATTCAAAATTTTGAGATATATATATATATATACGGTGTTCCATTTAAACAATTACAGTTAGTTGATGTTACGCAAAAACAGTAGGCGTTGGGTTTTCTTTCAATGCATGCCTCTTTTGCATTTTTTTTATATCTTTAAAAATTAAATAGTTATAGGCTGGTGAACGATTTTCCAGCCACCCTGTATACACACACTTTTTAAACAAATTCATTTTTTAATAAAAAAGCTCAAATTGTTTACTTCTAAATTGACGGATACATTCTTTATCGTAAGTCATTTATAGAGGGTATAACGTTTCGTTCTTTTACTGTAGGTACAATCGTAAATCTTTTCTAAAAAACCATTTTAGGTACATTTTGCAAAAACTATAATTTGTTTTTAACTTTTATAGCAACGTTTTATTGACATCCAATAAATATGTTGTAATTAATTGCTAAATAGATTCAAATACGTAAATGTATGTTTTTTTCTTCCAGTTCTATGTTTATCATTTAGATTCGGATTTACTGTTTTTTTAACATATATGTGTATCTTCAAGTTAGAAGGTCTAGAATTTCAGTAATGGCTCAAATGGTAGGTATTTAAAAGGAACGAATTTTTAGTTATTTTATCTTTTCAGGAATAGATCGGATTAAGTTTGAACACAGATTAAATAAAGGTCAGATATTTCACTCCCTATTCCATCAATGTTCCCATTTTTTGTCTTTGCACATTTACATCTGCAGCTCTGGGAGTTTACCACGCCTACTCTTTTACGCGCGTTTTATGAAAAGTGCATACCAAGCTGTGCTGCTTGCGCAGTACATGTCAAAATAGCAAGCTCTGGGAGTTGTCTTGAGAGAGAGAAAGAGAGCAATAGAATCTACAAATTTGTCGAAGTAAAATATCTGACCTTTATTCAATCTGTGGTTTGAATAAAAGTGGGAAATGTTTTGCACTATTTTTAGTGATTTTTAGTAACTCAGTAAATATTGGTTTGGAAATTTTAAGCCTTTATGCGGACTTTAAAAATAATGAACCTTTATAGAATCTCAACACTTTTTTTTTATTTTCTGTGATCTTTTATCAATTCTTCATTATACCGAATTGATTTGGTCCATTAATGAAAATAAATTTTGGGGTTTCGAAGAAATGGGGGATTTTAATATGATTTGGGACTTTTTTGATTTGAACCATTTTTTTAATTACCAAAACCAATGAGCACACCTACCTTTATTCAACGTAATTTCTACATTTGACTCGTTAAAATAACGTTACTCGTTATAAAGATAACCGTTGCAAATCTTTTATAATATACACGTTACTTTTCTCAACATTTTAAAAACGTAAAAAAGAAGTATTGTAATAAACCACTGGTTTAAAATGCGTAACACTTACGTTACGATGTATCTTAAAATAAAACGTTATCTCGTTTCGTGTTTTGTACGTAGAAATAGTAGTTTACATGGTATGTTATTTATACGTTACTTTTCTGAACATTTTATAAACGTAAAAAAGAAGTACAGTAATAAACTGTTGGGTGCTTTCGGTGATTACTATTAAATGTCGCTGTTAAAACGTCATCCTATGCATGTTGTTCCGAACTCACAATAGCATACGAAAACGGTAAGAGATAAAAAGTAGATTAAACCAGAAAATAAGCTGTCTAATTTGAAATTGTAATGACTGAGGTTTTGGCTTTTCAATTTGAGTTCTATATATATAGGGTAGTATGAAGTATGTGAAAATTGTAAAACGTTATCCTCTACTGATGAGACCAGAATAAGGTTAGGTTTTATATTTATTTATATTTATAAATCAAAGTTTTATGTTTTTATTTATAATCTTTGAAATTCTTTTTAATTAAAGCATTAATAGATGCAAAATATAAAAAAATTTGATCTTTTTTTAACAAAGCAAAACTAATGGGTACTAAACGTTTATGCAAAATTCTTAATTATGCAGCGGCGCCAAATACAGACGCAAGTACGGCAATTCTCAAGAAAAAAGGAAAGCAACACTTCCAATCTAACAAAATAAAAGCATGGCCTGTTACGACCCAGAAACATCGTGGACGTTGTATATCACTATGATCGGCCATTGCTGAAGTTTCATATGCGTTTATTGAAAACGTTTATTGGAAAAAAAATGGCGTCTTACAGAATAGAACAGCAAGTATTTATCGTAGAGCGGTTTCATAAGTTTGAAAGTGTAATAGCTAATAAGTGATTGCAGCTGATGATCATTCTTTCTTCTGTCATTTTCATATATTGTGACAAAATTTAGTACTATCTCTTGGTTGATAATTTTTCCCTATATCGGCCCTGTTTTGTGGTAAACACTGGTCCAAACAGATCTAATGACTTCATAATTCTTTAACTTTTCTAATGACGTAATTCACTGTTGTTACAACAATTTTCTTGACTATTGTACTATTATTCATTTACTGAGAATTGATAATAAAATTTAAAAATATAATTGCTTGATTGTTATGTAATCGATGCTCTGATTGGTCAAATTTCAGTTTTTATGACAATAAATATCATTTGACAAGAACATTAGTTTTCAGATTTCTTTCTAGTATAAGATGTCATATAACGATGTTTCTCATATGTCAAAAACCTAACCTTAAACATAGAAAACAAAAGCACTAAAAACCCTGTAATATCCAGGTTTAAATTTTAAATTTCGCGCGTTAGAAAAAAAATAGGTTACCCTCACTGCATCTTTGAAAATGTTTGGAAAGAGTGGGATGGGGTTGGCAAGAGGAAGGGATGCTGGGGGTTGGGGAAGAAACACGGGCTCTCTTGAGTTGTGGCTACCAAAGGGGTGAGATGGACCGGGAGGAGCTCTCTTGAGTTGTGGCTACCGTAAATATTATAAAACGCACATGAATTTAATGGTCAATGGCTCTCTTTATTAAAGTGTGAACTGCTTTGATGTTATCTTAACATTTTCATCCGTGGTGGCAGTCTACATTCTCCATTGTTTTTGTGTGTTTATTTGTTATAAATGTTTTCTCTTGCAGCATTTTCCACCCTTGGGCAGCAGTTATTATTATGTACTATTTGTGGCACGAAGCACTATAATATAGTTCCGTGCTTTTGTTTATATATTTATTGCGGGGAATGATAGACTGTTCACAATTTTTGGCTACGGCCGGAGGCTAAGGAGCTATTTTAATAGAGTACGGTCTCTTCCCTTTGTTTTTGCTAACATACTCTTCAGTTTTGTTTGATGATGAGTGCGATAAGTACATATCCGAGTAATGGAGAGAGCAGGACTAGTTTAATTTATGTTGCAACCAGTGAATTTGTAATGTGCATTATGTTGTGTGTTCTGAACATTCATTTTATCATTTATTTATCTCCGAATCTCACCAAGTTCTTATGAAATGAATTTGTGCAAACTTATCGCTTATTATGTGTTTTGTCTTATTTATAATTATTTTTTTGCCAAGTATTATTGGTTATGTTGGTACCATATTATTGCTTGCTTTTATTTTGCCTTTATTTATTTTATTGAATATTGCTGTGTCTTGTTGGTTTCAAGTTGGGACCGTTCATTTATATATTTGTGCATTAA
Source organism: Ignelater luminosus (assembly GCA_011009095.1). NCBI lineage: Eukaryota > Metazoa > Arthropoda > Insecta > Coleoptera > Elateridae > Ignelater > Ignelater luminosus. Next base: position 291,506 of record VTPC01090626.1, on the reverse strand, counting down.
AATTTGTATTGTTTGTTTTAAAAGAGTCTTCGGAGGTTTCTTGCTGGTTCTTCCTCCGAACTGATACCTGAACCAGTGTAAAAAGTTATTCGGCCTTCACAACAAAATCTAGCATTCAATATACAACGTTCTATTTTAATCATAATCTGTGTTTTATTTGATTTCCTGTCTTCCCCACTATCGTTAGTAACCAGTGTATCTAGTTTTAGGGAATTTTAGAAACACAACGTAGGGTAGGTAAATTGGTTTGACGAACACGATTGGCCACATTGATTCTGGGGTTTGCTTTCTGTTAGATTTGGGAGGGAAATTTAAATATTTGTCAGGACCTGGGGCTTGGGATACTACAACCCCTTGTAAACTTAGCTTTTATCAATTCGTTTTTATTACTATCAACCTATCAACCATATGTAAAAGCTAATTTTTAATTAATGTCAACTACTCAGTACAAACCATCAATTAGTAAACTTTAATCAAATCTAGATCAAAATAAGTTGTAAATAAGAAAAAGTTGTCAGCTCACGTAAAATAAGTCACACTGAAACCACTGCCAAAATATAATTGTTTAAACCTAGATTAAACAAATTCAAAAAAGTAATAGTATTATTCAGAGATTTCGAACATCTGGCATCAGCGCGATATTTGACATGACAGCGATGGCAACGATCAACGAATCCAAAATCTAACCAAAAAACAGCTGTTTTTGAAGACACGTCAGTAAATGAATTTCTCTGTATGAGGGTTTATAAACTTTAAATTTACATTTAGCAAAACGGTATTGATTAAAAAACATGGATACATCAGATAGTGAACATTTTGAAAGTGCAGATGAAGAATTCAACTCGGACACCGAGGATAAAAATGTAAAAACGAAAACTATATCTGATACTTCAGAAACCCTAAAACTTAAAGAGATGACCATTAGTGAAGAAAGCATTAACGTAAGTAATGTAAAAGAAGTATCAACAGTAAATGTAGTTAGCAATGATAATTCATGTCATGATTTAAAAAGGAAAAATGTTAAGCCGGTAGTTCGTAATCCAACTGCAGACAAATCAGATAAACGAAGTAAACCAGGTAAATTGAAATTAGGTGTTAAACTTGGAACAAAGATTACATCGACAAGTTGCAATGCTATTAAATGTGATGATGTTGAAGACAGTAAATTAAAATCTAATTATGATAATAAGACGTCGAGCAGTTCTAAAACCAATATTGATGACAATCATAAAACATGTATAAGTGCTTTAAAAGACATAAAAAATGAGGAAAACCTACAAAAGCTTGATAAAAGAGAAGAAATAGTTTTAGATGAGGAATCAAATATGTGGGCAGATGATGAATGGGAACCTATTTCTAGTACTGATAATAAATTAACCAACAAAGAAACAAATGAGACAAATAAAACTGTTCAAAATAATTTTAGCTCAGGTTGGGGTGGTTGGGGAAATTGGGATGTAACTTCATTATTATCTACAGCAACAATGGGTGTCACAACAATAACAAATCACGTTTCACAAGGCTTAACTACAGTTCTAGAAAGTGGAATTGGTGTTCCTGATCCTGAAGAATTAGCTAGATTAAATAAAATGGAAGGAAAATCAAAAGAATCTATTGAAGTTGACGAAGAAGAGGAAGAGAAGAAGGAGGTAGACAGTAAGAATAATAAAAGTGGAGTACCAGATTTAACGTTTGGTTTAGGAAGTTTTGTTTCTGGCGTAAGTCAAATTACAAAATTAGTTGAATCGACTGGAAATAAAGTTATATCAAGTGGATTAGATACTCTTGAAACTATAGGTAAAAAAACAATGGAGGTGTTGCAAGAAGGTGATCCGGGCTTAAAGAAGAAAAGAGCATTTTTAAAAATTGATGCAGACAAACCAGTTTTATCTCATATCTTGCGAGAAGCAAAAGAAAAAGCCGAACAAGAAAATAGACTTGCAGAAGAAAAACATGTTTCAAAGAAAGCTAATTACGAAACGTTATTTGATGACCATCAAGGGTTGGCACATCTTGAAGCATTAGAGATGCTTTCAAGGCAATGTGATATAAAATTGAAAACTTTATTGGAATCCCACTCTGGTGCAGATTTAATAGAAATGCAGGAAACTTTGAGTCAAATTAAAGAGTTGTGTGAATTAACAGATGAAGATGAAGATGAAAAAGAAGAACTGGATGAATCTGAGATAAAAGAAAAGATAGAAACAGCTGTAACAGAATTAAATGTGTCTATATCATATAATAAATTGATGTCAACTTGGAAGGATATTAGTCATTGGTTAGAAAATTTAGATTTAAATCTTTACTCTGCAGCACAGTTACATGAAGAATCAATAAACATCTTAGCACAACTCACTGCAGTTGCTGTTGAACTTTTTCACAAAACGGGAGAACTCCTTTTAATTAAAGAACACCGCAGCACTGTTGATGAAGCCGACAGTTTAGTTCAGTAAGTACAGTATGTTGGGTAATAGCAACATGTTGTAGCTCACAAATCTTAAGTTAATGGTCTTAATATTTTTAATTTAGAAATAAAGAAACATGGTTTAGAATTTCTGAGTTACAGCATATTGATGTTACTTAAGAATGTCTTATTACAATGTTAAGACTAATTTCCTAAGATAGATTTTTGAGTACTTGTAATGTCATTTCTTTTTTCTAGATTATAATTTATGTTAATATACAGTGTGTCCAGGATAAGGATGTACAGCATGGGGATCTTGGAAACAGTAAGAGATACAGCATCGGTTAAATGGGATGAAAGTTGGCTATTTATAGGACCTTTTTGTTGGCATTTGCAAAATCTAAATATGTTGGATAGTTTCAGAAATATTTAAAAAAAAGTAGATTTCTTGATTTTTGTTATAATTTCTTCTTTCCTTTATTTGAAGAGATATCAGAAAACTAAAACCACTTTTCCATTGCCACTTTTTGTTCTCTATTAAAATATGCTAACAAAATTCCTGTACAAAATTTCGGTTTCGAGTAACCATCAGCAACTTCACTTTTTTAAATAGGTGGAAAAACAATTGAAAATTGTTTTGAATAGCTCTTGTTGCACGATTCTAATGATGTAAACATGATAGGGTTATTCTGATTTCTTATGCTATAAATCAATGCATTCTGCAGTACCCTGGTCTGCACAATCACCTGATCTAACACCATTAGATTTCTTTTCTCTGAGGTTATGTCAAGAATCATGTAATCGACCAAAATTTTGAAGATGAACAGCAATTATTACAGTTGGTCACAGCAGCGTTCAACACAAAAAAAATCAAAACTAAAATAATCTTATCATGTTTACATCATTAGAACCGTGACAACAAGAGCTATTTAAAACAATTTTCAATTGTTTTTCCGCCTATTTAAAAAAATGAGGTTGATGATGGCTACTCGAAACCAAAACGTTGTACACAAATTTTGTTAGCGTATTTTAATAGAGAACAAAAAGTGGCAATGGAAAAGTGGTTTTAGTTTTCTGATATCTCTTCAAATAAAGGAAAGAAAGAATTATAACGAAAATCGAGAAATCTGCTTTTTTTCAAATATCTCTGAAACTATCCAAAATATCTAGATTTTGCAAACCCTAACAAAAAGGTCCTATAAATAGCCAACTTTCACCCCATTTAACTGATGCTGTATCTCTTACCGTTTCCAAGATCCCCATGCTGTGCATCCTTATCTTGGACACACTATATACATTGGCATGTTTTTAAATGTACGTTTTAGAACAAGTTAGACTATTAATATTGTACATTTACAAGAAATCCCAAAAATAACAAATACCAGTAAGATAATAGTAGAAAAAAAAAGCATGAAACTTGTTCGTTTGGGATTAGTGTTTTTACTACTGGTGCAACGTTTTACACTTGAGTGTAATACAAGTGGATTAGGAGCAATGATAGTTATATGAAATAAAACAGTGCTCTAGTGTATGCACTTTTCAACCTCGATACTTTCCCATGCAATATTGTGCAGGTCATTACACGTTCCAATTGAACAACTTAGTGCCAAAAGTATAATCAATGTGACCCAAACAAACAGACCTATAATCTAGTCTTTATGATGATATATGTAGGAGATGTGGTGTCAGAACTCATTTGTTTGTTTGAATTCAAACTCTAAGCTCTATTTTGACATTTAAGGAAGGGTTAACAACTTTTTCTCATAGATATTTAAAAAAATACAAATTCTTATACTACAACCCTGGACATCTGTGTTTTTTGTACAAATTAAAAATGCTAAACCATGGAAATTTGTATTCTTTGCAGTTGTATGATGGTATAAATTGTTGTAGTAGTCCAGCAAGATAAGTTTTTCCTTAATTGCGCTAAAAAATTTATTTTCTTGGCAACTTTTGTTAATACATATTCGATGTGTTCGTTGAATTTTAATTGTCCATCAAAAATTGCACCTAAATATGTAATTCATTTACTAATTCAATTTTTGTATTTTCAATTTCGATATCAATTTTGATGTTTTTTATTTTCTGAAAAATATTTTTAAATGCAATGACCATACCTTTACTTTCTCTACTGTTTATCTTTAATTTGTTTATTATTAACCATGCTGATATCTTTTAATTAATTGTTTTTACCGATTCTTGAATGTTGCTCCTGGTTATAGGTAATAATGTATCATCAGTGAACATATTTATTTTTGAATCTAGATTAATTTTATCAATATCATTAACAAGGATTAGAAATAATAAAGGCCTTAAAACAGTGCCCTGTGATACTCCATGAGAACGTTCAGCAATGTTAAATGTTTCCGAAGTAAATTTCTGGAATCTGTAAATTACTGTAGAACCACTCCTTTAATTCCATAATAAGAGTGTCTTGATATAAATCCTGATTGCGTTGGCATAAACAGTTCAAAATCTTTGAAATACTTAATAAGTTTTCTAAAATTTTGCCATTGTCGGTAATAGATTTATTGGTCCGTATTCATTTGTTTTAACAGTATTTTTAACTTTTGGAATGTGTATGATCGTACTAATCTTTAAAGCATCGGCTAGTGCACTGGTTTCTAAAAACATTAATGCGATGCAATAGAGGGTAAGCTATAACCTGAAAATTCTTTTTAAAAACTTAACATTCATGCAGCAACTACCACTTTTGGTATCAGGCTTGAGCAATGTTATTTTGTGAAATGTATCAAAACAAGTATTAATATGTGTAAGGCTTTCACTCAACCATTCTTCGGAATTTGTAGGTATAATTCCAACAATTGTTTCGATGTTTTTGATAAAATAATGGTTAAACACGTTTTGCTGTATTGATGTCATTATTTTGCAGTAATTACTGTGTTATTAAATTCAATATTTACAATGTATACACATTCCAATGATCCCCCAGTTTTCTTAAACAGTTTATACTCTACATCGCTCTTTTTCTGAGTAAATATAATGCGATTATACCAACAATTCTTCCACTGCTTTTCATAAAAAACCTTTGCAGGTACAATTAAATTTTAAATTAATACCTAACTTCAATTAAATTTTTATTAAAATTTTCAAATATTTTGTTAACATCGATAATATAAGCCTAATAGCTTTTTAATAGTTTGTCAAATAGTTATAACAGAACTAAATGACTCATTTTTCACTTTATTATTGCACCATCTTTAATTTACTATTGTTTCATCGTTCAAAGTTGATTTTCTCAAGAACAGTTTGAGATATTGAAATGCAATTTTCATATCCATAATCAGCATAAAACTCTACATCTAAATAATATATCATATGTGGGGTAGAGTGACCCAGAGTTGAAACACGCATACAGATGGACAAATCGATTTTATTAACCGAACTTCTTTAGTTCTGCTTGTTTTGAATTCACTTTTTGTTTTTTAATTTAAATAACATTTCATAAGTATATTTCAACACATGCTCAACAAACTTCGATAAGAGTCGTTACTGAATTTGCGAAGTCTGTCTGTCCGTCCGTCCACATTTTTTTTTAAAGTTGAGATTCTGACTTTGGATTTAGATTCTACATCAAAAACTAAAGACCACGTGGTGTCTTTGGTTTTTGATATCTCTTCGAGAACATGGTCAAAATGGCCGCCGAAGTTTAAAAGATTTTCAAACATTTTTTTTACTTTAGAATCGTATTCTACATCAAAAGATAAGAAATGCGTATACTTTTAGTTTTTTCGATACCACCTCGGGAACATGGTCAAAATGAAAATAATCGCCGAAGTTTGAAAAAAAAGTAATAAAACGGAGTTCGTTGTGGTTATGCTTTCCATTCTCAGATGTTTTTCTTCTCATCTTGGCTTGGTACTACTTTTTATGCATATAGTTTCTAATAATTTTCATGTCGCTAATCATCATTTAATCAAATGCAACAAATTTTATTGCCAATCCATAGTGTAATCTATACTCTGTTCATCAAAATAGTTTATATTTGTGAATAATGCATAATTGATAAATGATAGCATCATTAATTGGGCTGTTTTTTCTGAGTGTAATATGCATTATAGTCAGCACTGTTTAAGGGTTTTTCCAACATGTTGTTCAGTTTTTGATGAATTGTTTTATTACGTTATATTGATATGGTAGTTGTTCCACAATATGAGATAACTCCATTTCAGGTGGCAAACTATTTAATACCTTAGTAGCTATACCTATTTCTAAAGCATCAATGTACAAACTGAGATAACATTAGTACAAAAAACTAGCAGTAAATTTAAGTTAGCACAAAATCTGAGCATAAGTTTTCTTTCGTTGAATTCTTTGTCCACTTTTGTTTTTCAAACATTTTCAGTTGTTTCCCTGAAGATGTATATTCAATGGTTGCAATTAGAAAAGAACTTTATGGTGCACCCAATGTCAATATTTAAGATAACCCTAATACATTATCAAGTTAAAAAACTGTATAATGCTTTACATTAAAAATTCCAATTTACATATTTGGACACAGTGCTAGATATGGATGTTTCTAAAACACTTCCAAATATTCAGTCTCACTCAAAAATGATGTTTTGCTGTTCTTGAAGCAGTGATAACATCTACAAAAGAGATACTATTTTCTTACTAAACCAGCTACTTAATGTTTACATTAGATAGAAATGGAGATCAGAATGATACTTGTTCTCTAAAACTATGCTGGGGATGGAACCAGTTCATCCAAGTTATGTATAAATAAGAGTGTTAATAGGTAGTGCATGTGTACTGAATTTCGTTCTAGTACTGCAAACCGTCACAGAGTTATTAGAACAATATCTTCCTTTTTAGTGAAACTGGGAAGTCATAACACTGCAGGGGAGCAGTTTTGGAAAAAATCTTATTTAAAGTTTCTTCTTATTTTTTGTTCTAGAATACATACCAGATGTTATGCTGTAAATCTAAAAAACACCCTGCATATTGTATATTAGTCTGTTATACAGGGTGTTTGAGGTATAATCAGCCTAAGTGCTATGAGTCATAGAATGAGTAGAAATGAGCAAAATGATTGCACAATTTATGTTCTAACAGTTCTTGAGATAGGATACAAGAAATTGGAAATTGTTTATAAAACTTTGACATTGATGTCACATATGTATTTTGGAATTTAATTACCACACAATTACAAAATTGGGTTTTTGAAGTAAGGTTTTGTAATTTCGAACAATTTATAAAAGATAACTTTCATCTTTGGCAAAAGTCATAAAGATTATCCAACATTCAACTTCATTATGCTACATTTCTTACTAAATTTTTTTTTCGAAAACAGTTGAGTGTAGGTTCCATGTTGTACAACAATTTTTCGCTTAAACCACCTCAGATAGACCCAAAGACCATTAAATAAAAATGAAAGAAAATTAGATTTTGCGTCTGATTATACAAAAATTTTTACATCGTTCTATTTAAAAATATCAGGTTATCCATGATTGAAGGGCTTCATTTTCAATGATCCATAATGGGACCATAATAATCTTTAATGATGTTATTTGCAACACAATTGATGATATTTAACATGATGATCAAACCGTACCTGCCTATCCTGTTTAGTTCCAGAGATATTTCAAACTTTTTAGAACAACGCAAAAGTAAATTTTTTCAAAGAAATAAAAATTAAGTAATATACAGGGTGTTCCATTTGAAAAATAAAGTAAGATACTGCCACAAACAAGTCGAATGCTCTGTATAATTCAGAATATTTTTAGATTATGCTTCCAGAGGCATGATGTTGCTCTTTGCTCTTAATTTGTTTCTATTTCTAACATAAAGCTGTCATCTTATAGAGTGGAATCTTGGCCCACCCTGTATAATCCTTATTGCTTGCTAAGTGAGAAGTAGGGGGAGCCACAGACTTCTAAGGTTTCTTCAAGAATAGTATTAGAAAGCTCCAGAAATGCTGTCGCCGCATAGTGACAAATTTTTAAAATAGGCTAATGGAATAATAAATTATCTAATGCTTAGGTGTGATACTTGACAGGTTTTTAATTCCACTATGGTAGACAATTTATTTTAGTGGGTGCATTCAGAAGCATTCAGTGAACCTCACTGGTTGAGTTGCTAGCAATGCAGAGTTGCTGGACGTTTCTGCTGCATAAGTGACTAGCATTGCACTGCTGAGAATCAACTGTTGAATCCACTGAGTGTTCCTGAATACCATCTGTATGTGTTGCCATGTCTGAATAGGAAACCTTCCCTCTTGATAACCTCTATGATTACTCGAGTACCCTCAAATCATGTGTTTATTAGATTTTGAAACAAATATTTTAAAGTTGCAAATTGCCAATCTAAACATTAGCATTTCAAATTCAACATTTAAATGTAAATTTTGACAACCCTGTAATATTTATATATCATTTTTGAGGCAAGTGGCTTAGGGATTTGATGTAGATACACAGTCAATGAGCTTTTAGAGTTTGGTTTACCATAAGAAAATTACTAAAGTTACTAGAATTATTTGATTCCACATATTAAATGGTGCAGACTATAAAGCTTGTTTTAAATAATAAATGGTTTTTTTATATCGTGTTGGTATACCTGACTTTCGTTGTGAAGTGACATAGGTAATGTTAAAGGTTAGATTGTGGGTTTATTTCTAACACTAATAATTTCTTAATTTAATTTTGTTTCTTCTAGTTATAACAGACACAAATTGTTGTCTCATTAGTGTAATTTCAGAGGTTGGCACGTCATTGTAAGTTAGTATAAACATTTTTCTGTCAGTACTTTTTAGTACCTGCTAGTATATCTCTGTACTTTTCAGTAGCTTGTAGTCGCTATAAATTGTAAACTACTGCTAGCCAGTATACACCAAATGACACTTTCAGTATCATTTACCGATTTAGTTTTGTCTTTCATATAATTGGCAGATATGTTGGGTTAACATAGCCATTTCTACAGATTTTTAAATAATTTCGAATAATGAAGTAGTTCTCTTGATGCAAGGGCAGTACTAATTTTTGAAATACATAGTGTACATTCCATTACTTAAAGACATTTATGTTGTATAATCAGTAGTATTATGTGTTATGTAATATCACAAGAAAAACATGCTGAGATTGTAGGTTGAGATGCGTTTTGAATAACACATCAAGTTAGAAGGCAAAAGCAGTTGAATCTTGATTAAAATTTGAACTCTGTGCAGCCTGGTCCTAATCCAAACTTTACAGGTTTTGCTATAAGTTGTATATTTTAAATTAAATAAGGACTACTTTTTTTATATTTATCATTTATCAAAGCATTTCTATTCACTTTTAAATAGCATTAAATGAAAGTTTGCAATTAGATTTAAATGTTGTGCTCAAAAGCTCCAATCAATTTATTGTTATGTTGTGAATTGTCTCTACATCAGTTTGTGGAGAATTACCCGAATCTGCTTTAATAAATCTGATACTTTTATTTTTTAAATGAATTATTAGTATAACAATGAAACAAAATATAAAGCACATACCACAGTCTTATACGAGTGAGTAACACAAAGTAATTTGAAGGTTATGTTAGGTTAAGTTACAAAGAGTTTTAAAACGGGCAATGCTGCTAGGATTCTGGTTTCTTAGTTGCTACAGCTGCGATGGTCAATGACATTGGCTACCATCAAAAATTTAAACTTTTTATTAATTTATTTTTCCATGTTACTGTGGTTAAAAAATTGAAGAAAAGAATTTTGATTCACCTTGTAATGAACCTTTATATGCATGTGAAATTCATGAATAAGGCAGTAAAATTGTAATTCCCACGTCAGTGCAATTTTTATTGCATTAAAAATTCACTTCAACTAGGCAAAATTCTAGTGTAAGTGCAGTGTCTGCAGTTTTATTTCTTATTAGGCTAATGATCATTTCAGTAGATGTCTTAATTTAAATAAAAATTTCAGATTAACTACTACCATGACAACATTAATAAGTGATATTGCAAAGAAGGCATCAAATAAATTAAATGAAAAAGCAACACAATCGGGAAGTAAGGATAATGTTAACCAGTTTATAACGAATGTATATTTTGAGGTAAATATACTCTGTTCTTACATTGTTGCTGAATTTAAAAAACATTTTTTCTTTTGTTTTAGGCAACCAATAGCAGTTCATACATTAAGAATGCTTTTGAATTATTAATTCCAGTACTTCAAGTTGGAGCTGTATAGTATTTACATAATTTGTATATAATTAGTAAAACGAACCCATGAGAGTTTCCCATATTTATGAATATAATATATACATATAAGTAATAAAGTACATTGTGGAGTCAGTAAACTTATACATAACAAATCTTTGTTTTATTTTTGTAATAATCATGAAATTTATTTCAAGTGTTTTTGTATGGTGTATTATAAATTTTGATATGGTTTATTAATTTTTTATTTCTATTGAATAAAGATGTCTTTTATCTAAATAACCTCAATTAATCAAATATTTAGTAATAAGAAAGGTAACTGCCTTGAAACACAATGAAAAATTATTTTTAGATAATAAATGTTGATCATTTTATAAATAAACCTTTTTGAAACTGAATGAGTTGTGCACAGAAACTGCAATTATCTAAATTAAATTTTCATGTAAGTAATTTAGCAAATTGATTAGTATATGATAAAAGATCATTATTAAAAGTGTTTATACCTAAATAACTCCACATTTTTGAGTTTATCATAACTTCTAATTATATATAATAAGCAAGATAAAAAATAAGATTTAAGATAATTTGTTGTACAGTAATATAATAATAAATAGGTAAATAATTATAGAAATGTACAAATTAATTTTGTAATGAAAAAGTCTCTAAAATTAATTAATTATGATTAAAATGGAGAATTCATTTTTATTGACAATTTTATATATTTGCTTAGTTGTATTTTTTAAAAATATTCTAACAATAAGTGAGGTTAGAAATTAGAATTCTTTTAGATAAGTTTTGTATCTAAATACCTACTGATGTATATGTGTACAGCTTTTGTGGCCTATTAGTTTGCAATGCTGATTTTGACTAAATAACAAAAAAAAGTTAATATGCCAAGGTTCAAAATTAAAACACATTCTTGTTTACATGCAATGTTGTATGCCTTGAGTATTATATATTTCTCTATAATCAGATTTGCAAACCATTTTTATTTTTCATCTTCTATGTCAAGGCGTAACCAGTTACACTCAAAATTAAGTGGTACAAGGAGAATTTGTATTGGGATATTGGTTGTAGGATACAATGTCACCTCTCATTGTAATCTGTCATTACTTCTGTATTCAGACTGATAAAGTGAACGTTCTGTTGCTTGACTGCTCATGGAATCCTCTTTTCTACAGAGAAGAGCTTTCTAGAAGGGTATGGGAAAAGAAGAACCAATGGGAGCTAATTTTAGGTTATGAGAGATCCCATATGGCAATATTTTCCTTTTTATTAGGAATTTCTCTTGTAAAAAGGAACTCTTGACTCCCACAAAAAGCAGAGATTCTTTACAGACACCATCTTGTTTGATTTACTCTGTGGTGTTTTTCCTACCTTGCAAACTTCAAGAGAGTCCAAGAAGCAGAAGTGTGAGTGCCCAAGAAATTAGTAGTTTTATACAACCTGCAGTTTGTAATGGACTATTTGGATTGAATTCATTTCTATTAGAAGAACTTACAAAGCATTTTTTTTTTGTTTTAGTTGGAACTTCACTTCAAATTCTTAAGGTAATTTTACCCAAGAAAAGCAAAACTGAATTTCTAATTTTGGTTTATCTTATCTGCACATACTGGAAATGGTGTAGAATATGCATAGAATAAAGAAAATGTTAAATAGACACTTTACTATCAAGAGAAAAAAGTATAAAAAGATGACAAATTTTAGAAATTACAGACACCAATTCTTTTTAATTGTGAGATTAATTGATTTGATAACACATTTCTTCGTTCAGTATTTTGCAATAGAGACTTAAAGGAAAATCCGTAACTTGTTCAATCTTGAAATACTTTAATATTCTTATTTTACTAATGTACTAGAAAAAGTGATGTCTTCGTCAATTTTCCAATTTTTTTTATAACAATAAGCAACCTTCCTAACACAGTCTACTTGCACATAAAAAAATTTCAGACTTTTATATGAAGCAGTACTGCTGTTATTTGAGAACAAAGAAACAGCAGTAAATCTATTGAAAATGAAACCAGTAAGTTGGCATAAGGTGATTGTTTTTGTGTCCTGTGTTTTGGTAAATAGGGTATTTATCTTGGCCAAGATTGAGAGACCAGACCTACTTCACTTAGGAATATTATGCTGCATCTGACAATGGCACAAGACTATTCTTGGATACGGAAAAGACCTGGGTCATATCTATCTTAAAGGTAAGTCTTACTTTCATTTATTTTAAAAAGGTATAGTGTATGAATGAGAGTGGTTGGTAGCATAGGAAAATTAGTATTTATACCAAGTTATATTTTTATTAAATCTTAATTTTCTTACAAAAAGGGGTCTTGCAAGGCTAATTGATAGACATATTAGGGAGACGCACTGATTCATTCATTTCGTAATGCCTCCCAGACAGGTAAGACTAATGGTAGTTAACTGAATAAGATCTATAATTTTTCACTAGAGAAATGATAAGTCATAATACCTACAGGCTGAAATTGTCCACAAGAGTAATAATCTCTTTCTCAGTTTTTTGAAGTTATCAGTTTTGGCACTAAATATTCAGATGCATCATGAATTAATAGATGGTGCTAAAAACATCAAATGTGGCTGGCATAGTGGAAGCTACAAAATTGTGTGTGTTTAGTAACAGCAGATATTGGGGATACTTTCACTAGGCAATTTACAAAAGAATTATCGTATAGTAGCACTGCAATAGTTGACACGGCTTTATGTTATGTTATTTTGTCAATCTATGCAATTCAAAAACGAGCTTTGTGATTTATTATACGTGTTTGAAATGGATATATTTGTAGAGACTCAACTAAGTACTTGTTTATACAAGGATGTGTTGATAACTTTGTGTTATTAGCCACAGCAAGATTTCCTGAAACAATTGTTAAGCTCATGCAAAGGGGTTGCAATATTACACGAAGGTGATATGCAAGAAATGCATTGATACTTAATCCTAACAAAAGTTAATTTGTTTTTTTTAACTAAGAAGTACCAATCACATACACTACAAATTCATGAACTCGAGCAGTTAAGTATTTAATGAAAAACTGCCATGGAAAGAACATATTGAAAGGCAATTTTTGAAGCTAGTTACTTCTTACTTGGTGAGAAAAAAATATTTCGGTAAAATCAGAGAGCTTTCTAATAGCTATTTTGGATTCCGAATCCGATCCTTATTCAAACATGAAAAAAAACATTTTTTATTTTTCCCAACCCCCGTGTAAGAATATGGCGGGGGTGGGAGTGGTTTTTCATGTCCATAAACAATTTTCGATAGAGAATCAAAAAATACAAAAAAATTAGGGGTTTCCATTTAAATTTTCATAACTGCCCCTCACTCCACCCCCAAGTGGGGGTGGGGGTGGTTTTCACGTGTCATGTTTAAATAGATCTTGAAAAATAAAAGACACTTATTTCGTAACTTTCTAATCTGAAGTGTATTTCTCGAGAGATTTAACCGTTTCCAGACTCTTGGGCCACCCGGTACAGTTAACCAAGAAAAGGCAGATAGCGTTAACAAATGAAGTTGTGTTTCTCGGTGAAACTACATAAGAAACATACTTTATGGAAATTACAAGCATTACTACTTACTTTCTAATCTGGTAATATCCGTAGTCGGGGCACTGCGCTAGCATCAAAAATACGTTTCAGCTTTAAAATAAATCAAACAGATGCAATTATAACATTAAACAACACAGTGTCTTCATTTAAGAATATTTTATTGACCTCAGCCTTTACAACTCAGGAATGACCTTTACACTAAACGAATTTTTGTCTGGGTTAGAGAAATTCTAATCGCGGTACCTGAAGCTGATAGCAAGACCAGTTTTAGAATTTTGTGGGCCCTGAGACAACTCCAAAGCGAAGTTATCAGATAGCAACCACACATCTCACATGGAACAGCCAATCGGTTTTAGATATTCTAAGTTTCGAGGAACTGGATTGACTTAAAAAATCTGATGTAAACTCGGGAATCTGAAAATTCGATATCTTTTGACATACTAGTACTTTAAAGTTATTCGACTGAAGGGCAAGACTAATAAGTTTAACATCGCATTTGATGATAAAAGATGTGGTTTTAGGTCTCGAAAGTAACTGCTAATAACTTGGGAAGATTTGCCGGTCCGCAAGAACCTATAAACTTATTTTGCCACTTTGAAAGTAAAGCTCAAATTCGAGCTTTATTTTTTTATCGCCAGCAGATACTTCATCAATTTGGTTGAGATCTGCAGGTCTTTTGCAATGGTCTGAAGAGTTCCATACCTTAAGTTCAACCTCAATAGTGTTGGTGGACTGGACTGCTTTGCGCTATTTTGTTACTTGATTCATCATTATTCAAATTAATCTTTCTTTAAAAAAATAAATTCCCATTTAGAGCTGCAGTACCATAGGCTTATAAAAGTGTTGCCGTCTCTACTTGATCTTGGTATTATGTAACAGTTACCTATCACACAGCAGAGGTTACAATACAAAATATTAGCTAATCTTTTAGACGACTCTACTATTAATACATTTCAATACACTGCTCTGCCCAAGAAAATTAGGGAAATGCACGAAATACTCTCAAGTCTGTCTTGCTGTTGTTTCTGAACTGAAAGGTTCCTTGCATATTGTGTCTTCACATTTATATACACAATCATCTACCAGCAAATGATGTGAAACCTGACTTGATTGTAAATAAAGCAGATCTTCAATATTAAGGTTGCTAGCTGATTTGATCTTTAACAGTTTCCCTTCACTGTTTGGTAATGTTCCCGGCAGAAAATCTGCTTTGTGAACTGCTTCTGCTAGAGCAGGGTGAGTACAGGTTATGTGACTTGGACTTACTAATTCGTACACATCTTGGCGAGTTGTATGTTGTTTGAACACACGTCATAAATTGTATCGATATGAACTAATAAAATAAAAAATATCATTCGTTTTCTATCCTTTATTATCCCACTGTGTATAGTAGGAAGAATATATGTATTACTTGTCCGTATTTACTAGACACGCTTGATGACGTGTGTTCAAAGATCGGCTGGACCAACAGTAGAATTCTTCGATTTTGTGTATTCTACATGTATGTTCAGTAGTCGATGTCCACTATAAAATAGCTTTTAATGAATTTTAACTCAGTTGCGCAGTTTTATTGGATAATTTGTCTTATCATTAGATCTCATTAAGACGGAGATGCTGCTTTCCTGTTGCAGGTTAATAGTGAAGATCTTACAGTGCCATTTATCCAATATTATCACAAGTCTTGTTTCTTTCCATTCTGTAGTTGAGTTATCAAAACTCTTTGCGAGGCCACGTGCCAACCACTAACGGCACTGATTTTTTGTGTTTACCCTTGAATAAGGTACTTACAAGTTTTTCAATTTCAATTTTGCACCCCGAGTTGTATGTTTTGAGTACGACCCTAACGCTAATTTAATGTTTGAAATAACAGGGTTTGAAAATCGAATCCTTATATTGGATGAAGATGCCCATTTTGAAAATACGGTTTCTTAGATCACATTCTTTGATCTTATATTAGAATCTGTTGCATCGTCTTGGTTTTTTAAAGTTTTGGCCAAGCTTAAAACTTGACGTAATTAACAAATTTGGAACGAGCATGAGGAACAAGAGGAAAGAAAAGAATTCTAGTATTAGAATATAACAAGATGGTTAGAGAAAACCAGAAAGATCTCTTTTTATAAGAAATGTGGTCGATAGCAAACGAACAAATAAAATAATTGGCATAAAACAAAATAATTAATATAAGAATGTTTCGGAAATATCTCAATTAATTTTACGGAAATATGAGAAAGTCTAGATAATTTCATTTTAACTGTTTTTCCTTTTTGAGATTTATGAGTCATACTGAAGTGGTTTCACCAATAACATGAGAATTGAAGTTTTAAAGGATAACAACAAGAATAAAAAATCGCGACTGCACAATTAAATATATTTTCTGTCACATATATTACAATAAAATTAATTGCCTATAGTTTTTTATTTGACATCATGCCGTGCAATAAAGTATTTACTGCTGCCTATAGGAACGCATATGGTGATCACGTTACATTGTTTAAAAGTATACACTTTGGGGTATTGTGCGCGCATTCCCCAAATAACTTTTCAGAGGTTTTACTGATGAGTGCTATTTAAAATTTATATACAATACACTACAGCGTGTGTAATTTTTGTTATTTTCTGTTGCATCTATAAATTAAACAGCGTAGGTAGACGTGTAGGTGATTCATTATTTGTTACATCTATTACGTTCTGGGATATCAAACACTGATGTTATGTGTAACAGGCATCGACTTTCTGCAAATTATTTGCATATTTGTGTACATGAGTCTCCCCCTTGTAAAAAATATGCGAACTAAGCAGGCGTTGTTAAACTTTGTGGAATGCGGGCTGTGGGATGGACCTTGACGCATTCCACAGTCGCATAGCAGTGTCACTGATGTTGACGTTCACTGTTGCACAGTTATATTGGAACTGTGAGCGAAAAAGTTTGTGGATTCACGATGCACCATAGATGTTAAAATATTTTTCTTTCAAATTCAAGAAAATATTTGTGCGCTTATTTTAAACTCGGTGTTACTCTAGTTAATCGTTTACAGACTAAATAATAAAATTCTCACAATGCGACGATATATTAAGGGTTAACTATCGCTTTATAATACCACCAGATAGCTTGAAGAATATAAAAAAGTTTAAAGTTATGCTTCATAGTTCGGTTATGTGTTGGTACTCAGTCGCATTCCTTTCCCGAGGTTGGTCGTTTCGATTGGCCGCGGCCGTTTGACGTCAACTTGCGACCGCTCATGATAATGTGGTATGCAACATGGCCGAGTAGTTCGTGGTGTGTATATGTGTGCGTGTGTGTGTGCTCGTTGTGAATTTGGATGAATTAAGTAGTGAAATATGCCAAGAAGAAAAAATGGTGAGATACCTTTACCCGAAGGATGGGATTTTGCACGAGATTACGACGGAAAGGTTTATTTTATCGATCACAACTCTAAGAAAACTACGTGGATCGACCCGCGAGACAGGTAGGTCCAACTGCATTCCTTTACTAATAGTCTCTTCAGTACTCTATGAAATAACAGATGTCAATTTATTAATTAATTGATAAAACCTCAAACTTCAAGTTTACATGCGTGTTCCTGTAAAAAAATATGGTATGCTTCCATTAGACCTTCATTGGCAATTAGAAATTATTAATAAGTTCATCTAGAAACCGATTGTTTAATATTGAAACACCTATCAGGAATTTGTTTAAAAACTGCTGTGATTGTGCTGCCACCGTTAGGAAAATATGCGAGGGAACGCATAAATATTAGATTGTTGTGTCTAAAAATATTTACAACTTTTCCGTGAATGCGTCCTGCGTCAGTGATTAAATTTACTTTGAAAATATTGCGAAACCGAATTTTTAAACTTTTTGATTAGAATTCGCTTGTTAGATAATTATACACGTAGGCTGGTATTTATATAGTTCATTGGCCTTATTTTCTATTTTAAATAAAATGAATAAATTTAAAGAATTTTAATATACGGGATTTTGTCCAAATATTTCCACAAAACCTTTTAATCTCATTCTTTCCTTTATAAATATTTTAAATGGAATTTATTTATATAGAATGATCGAAAAAAAGTGGAGATAATAGGAGGCTATGGAATGTCGTTAAAAACAAAATAACTTATGTGATTCACGTTTTATTGTTTTTTTTGACATTCACAGCTTGCTTGTTTTTAATCCTTTTTTACGAAACATTATGTAGGAATTCGTTCATGTTAATTATAAATAATAGTATTGAGTTTTAAATTGTAGAGATCGTTAGTGTAATACAAATGCTATGGCTGTTAGAATGTGTCATGTAATATCTACTAACGGCATAGATTACATGGTACAATGAAAAACATTTGTAAAGAGAAAACTATGACATTCCAACGCAACATAGTAGGTACTCCAATATCATTCTATTGAACGGACGTTTTAACCAATATAATTGTATTGTAGATAAATTGTTTTTAACGTTTGTTGGAATGTCAGATTAAATTTTTATATTTATAAATATTCTGATTTTCATCGGCGTACTCAACGATATCGAATTAATTTAAAACGATTGTTTATCTACTGGTATGTAAACTTTCAGTGAAAACTTGTTTTGTTTATTATCTATCTGACTATGTTTTTATTAGTAATATACATTCTTTACAATTATAATTCGTTCCAAAATTGTTTTTACGTACACATATTGCACATTTTTAAAATTTCTATAGTAAATTAGCTGCGAAGTATTCGCGCATTTTTTCTACGTTCCTTTCACAAACATGCATGCACGTATTTCTTTTTGCAAAGGAATTCCATTTTTCATATTTATGAAATTCGTGAGTATATGTTATGTTTGTGTTGTAAAGTTTCGATGAAAATTTATTTTGTTTCTAAAACGAAGCGAACACTTGTGAAATTATTTGGTATTTGTAAATTAAATGTTGTTTTGCGCAACTCAACTATTTGGCACTAAATGTACTAAACATGTTTTGGAATTTAAATGGATAAATCGCCGTTGTTGTCAAGTTTTTTCAGATTGTAATAAAACTTTTTAAATAGAATTTAGATACGAGATTAAAAAAATATTGTTTTACCCTACTCCATTCAATTGTAAAAAAATTTAAAATTACCTAAAATTGTAAAATCAGTTATAGTATATTGGAACTACATTTTGACTTGTAAAGTGTCAGTTGTTTGGTTTCTGTTTCTGTCATACGGGATTAGGATTACAACAGGTAATATTTATTGCAGATGACTTGGCGCTTCATTCCGTCTGAAGGGCGACGGACGTTGTAATTTTAGCTTGTCTGCAACTGATGCCGAATTCAAGTAATCCGTCTTGAAGTGTACCAAAGTCTAATAAGCAGTTATTGGAATTGATAATAAATTAATAAAACAATAGATTAAATAGTTTTTCTATGATATTATCAGCAGGAAATAGAAAAATGAAAAATTCCGCTTGTGATAAGCAGAGAAAAAATATTTTAATAGTAGTCGAAAAAATGTTTCAGTTCAAGAATGTTAATTGAGCGACATAAAAGTGAATCATAAGAGGAAAATCTAGATGTCATTATGCGAACGGAAAAGCATTAAAAACATGCTTTTGATTCTAAAGAAGGATTTAAAAGATGATTTTAGATTTTAGTAAAAATGGCAAAAATGAATTAGTGTCAGGTAGTTTAAAAGCCAGACTCCCAGGTTGTCTGGCGCCATGTATAAAGCAAATGGTAACATCGATTCGTGGTAATTTTTATGATTTTTATTAGTTGCTTAAGGTAAAAAGTGCATTAGTCTGACAATCTCATTTTTCTATCCATATCCCATGTCGGTATTTAACATCGATCTTGATAATAATTTTAAAATTACATTCGATTCATTTTCGGCAAGAGTTCGTTCCAAAGGGAGAAATAATGTATTCATCTATACAAGCTGATATTTACTAAAACAATAATTTATTTGAGGTTAACTCAACTAAATTACAACATCTTACTTCTTTCTCTTATGATTATTATGTAGAGTATTATTTACAAACACGCATTTTTTTAATACTACCGAAGTGTGTGATTCATACTAAATGAACCGAATATTAGATAACAGTAATTTTTAAATAATTACACTTGCATTCTTTTATACCTGTATATTATATCTACCTGTCCCAAACCGGTTTGCATTCTTAAGTGCAATTATTAGGGATTTAAAAGCCATTTACCACAATTATTTCCATCTAGTAGACTACATTAAAAAAGTAAATATTTGTTGTTCTTTTTTCTCGTGACGCTTACTATGACCAATAGATGCACCAACTCAACAGTTTGGTATTTGTAACTCGATATTTATCGTTCTGAGTCACTTAATCTTCCGTTAAAGAATTTTGCGTATCTTTAAATTGATATGTTTTATAAGAAAAATTGTAAGAATTTCCTTTTCAACCTAAACTAGTCTGCTTAAGTGTGTACTTTTGTAATTTTGTCATTATCTTCTAAATGAATTCACTCGTTAGGTGATTTGATAGTTCTACTACAGTAGATACTATAATAATTGGAATTTCAGCTGATTACCTTCAGGTAATTGTAGTTGTTTACTATTTAGAAACCGATATGATTGTTGTACAACAATGTGCAAAAGTTAACATAAATCAAATGAAGCATGCCAAGTAACTCTAGTACTAGGAGGGTTTGTGCAAATTAGACACAGCAAGATAGTACTACGTAAATATCTACACTATAAAGATTATTTCTAAATAACCAATTTAACTCTTTATGTTATCGCAGTATATTCTCTATATCATGAGTACTTTTCAACATGAGATATTTGTTCTCCTTTTCTATTCTCGTCCGTATAAAACCTAATTGTATTGTAATTTATCTAGATGATTCATAAAAACATTCACTTCAACACTCTTACATATTGGATGAATTTATGGCCTATTCTGATTTATGACATGTATGATGAACACTATATGTATACAGTCCTTGCTCACTTTATTAGACTCACCCCAAACATTTCTGTTTTTTTGGAATGTAGAGTCTCATTGAAATTTCAGAAAGTGGCTATTTACCTGTCAATTTTCCAGCTCTAGGTAGTCGCGATTGTTAATGAAAGCAAGTGTTGAAGCAGCTCGGAATAGTCGTTGTGATAGAAAACCTGTAATAACACCTAAGGGCCGACAATTTCTGAGAAATCTAGCTATGGAACACAGAAGGCAACACACTGTGAAATCAAAAAAAAACTTTAGGAGGCAGGCTACACTGTACCAGTTGCTATTGTATGAAGAAATTTGGATAGCATGGGCTTCAAATGTCGAAGTCCAGTTAAAAAGCCAAAATTAACACCAGCCATGGTCAAAAACCGATTGACTTGGGCCAATTTGCATTAAGACATGTCTGTTGATGATTGACAGATAGTAAATGAATAAAGATAATTTTATTTGGACACTTTATTGTTATTATTGTACGTTTAACAGGGTTACTTTAGTGATGAGGCAGCATTTCAAATCATGGATGATAAGTCCAGGGGAATTGTGATGTAGTCGAGACAGTCAAGCATCCACATCTGTGATATGGTCTGTCATCAGTGGGAACGAATTAGAAAGGATACATATCGCGGAGGGAACCATGCGGCAGGAAGGTTCCGCAGATAAAATTGATCCCGGAGATGGACGAATGGTTTGGCAGTGGTCGTATTATCATGGGCTGGGAACTCACCACACATGAATCCAATTGAGAATGTCTGGGAGTTCCTCAAAGGAGAACTGGCCAAAGAAAATATTGCAAACAAGGTTCAGTTGATAGAAAGAATAGTCCATCATTGGAACAACAATGATAACTTAAAAGAAATGGCAAAAACTGCAGGTTTGACAAAATATTAATAATTTAATAATGGTTATGTACATATATGTATTAATATAAATTATTCTTGTACAATAAATATGTAGAAAGGTCAAAACCATCTTTTAATGTCATTTACATATGGTTAATATCCTGCAAATGAGTAGGGACTGTAGTACGTCTACATAATACAATTTCGTCTGTATATTTTAAACGCCTGACCCTTATCGAACATTCTTGAAGGGATACAAAGTTGTATTAAGAGAGTCGATAATTTGGAATTAATACGAGATTTTATTATGAATACAAATCAAAGCGTATACTCGAATGTAGCAAGATAATAGGGAGAAAGTTCTTAGTTTTGATTGGCTTAAACCAATTCAGTTTGTCACAATATAAACGATAATGAACTTTTTGTTAGAAATCAAAATTAAACGTCACTATTTTACTTTCAATTCTGTCATTCTCTAAAGAGTCTGTTATTCAGGGAAGTCTGAAGCATCGTGCTGAAATTGTCCTCTTAAAAAATAACCATTTCGATTACTTTGCAAAATCAAAAAAAAGTTTTGCATAGTGTAAACGGGTCCGCGTGTAGCAAGTCCCCTTGTTATATAAGAAAAATAAATTATAAACTGCAGGAAGTGCTTTCTTCAGAAGGTTACAATCCAAAACTTAGTTTGTTTGATGTTCCGACAATTCCCGAAACAAAAATGTCCCTTTGTCTCAAAATCTTATTTAATCTCGCCGTGACATACATATTGATTTATTTTATTAATGAATCGTGATGATAAGAGATTAGATTAAAACGAATAAAACTTAATAACTTGCCGAGGCGTGCATCATTAGATATAGATTTCAAGAATATACAGGGTGTTGCATTTCCAGTTTATTACTTTCTCAAATCAATTACTCCAATACCTGGTTTTAGTAGAAAACGTGAAAATATGCGATTCCATTACTAAATAAACGTGAATTAAATTAATATAAAATTCTAATTCTAAATATTTATAAATTTTTCCAAAAGAAAAGTATCCCAATTAAAATCTTTACGATAAACGTTTGAATATTATCAAATATCTTATTATAACGCAGTGAAGATGAATGTATCATTATAGATGCTGCAGGTCTTAAGGTCAGTGTAGGGTGCACTTGGTCAACCATTCACAATGCTTGAAACAGCATTTTTATGTGGTAATTATTTTCTAGTTTCCGAAACGTTTTATTAATTTAATTACACTTTATGTATATTAACGTTCTTGGTCAACCTCTACAAATTAACTTTTATAACGCATTGCGTATCTCCGTGCATGGGAAAAAATCCTAAACGAATTACTTTTTCGAAAATTAATTTTGAATAGAATACGAAATGACGCATCTAATATGATTTTAATTGAATTTAATTAAAATTTGTCTCAAGACTCGCCGTAAATCCAAACTCATTCTTTTTAAATGTGCCACAATTTACATTGTATAAAGAATCAAGAATTACGTCAGTGAAATTGAATTACTATAATTAAATGGTTTTGAATGTTCCTTCAATTAATCGAAAACTGTTGCAGTCAATTATCTAAAAGAATGTTAAATATTTTAATTGGTTTATGTAACTATAATTTTTTAAAACTCATTTTTTCGTTTTAAAAACTTTTTAATTTATATTGAAGTTATGGTGTACCTACCTCGAGAAAGTTTAACAAATCGTTGTGTTGCTATTCGGTTTCCAGTTCGATCGATTGTTTTGGACAATTAAGTTTTCGAAAACTACTGCTTTTTTAGGTAACAATTGGTTTTCGCAAGAGATGATTGCATTCCTTCATTGATTTTAGCCAAAAAAATGCTCATTTCTAAACTTGAACTAAATGCCAATCGTAGAACTAATTATCAGATTTTAAATTTTCATTTCTTTTGATTATTTTCTGCTATTAAGAGCAAAACAGTGTCTTCTCTTCATATGTTTAAATGAACCTACCTCAACGTCTCTTTCACAGGACCTAATCTTAGAGATTGTTACATTGTATTCTATCTTATTAGCAGTAAGCATTAATTAAGCAAAATGACACTTCTGTATGCATATAGACTGAAATTGTCCTCTTAAAAGATAACCATTTCGATTACTTTGCAAAATCAAAAAAAAAGTTTTGCATAGTGTAAATTCTTTAAAAAACAAAAAGTGCCTATTGAAGTTTCAGAATTTGAGCAAGATAGATTTTGATATAGTCATTGGATAATATTGCAAAGACTGCATCTCATTGAGGTTATTCCAGAATAGCGCTGAGCGATTATCAATTTCAATCGATAATCAATTATTTCTATTAATCCATTATACGATTAATCGAATAATCGGAATACTCCGTTAATTGAAGAGTTGGATAATTAGTTACTTGAGCTTCATGAACTTAAATAGGAATCACTAACTTGCCATCAAAAGGAAACGCAATCTGCGTAACCTATGATGTAAGAAACTTAACGTCGGTTAGAGCGCTGCATGGACCAAAATCTCCAGGCCGAAACGCGGCCCGAAAAGCCCGGCAGGCCCGAGAGACCTCAAGGAACGAAAAGCCCGATAAATTTTAAAACTAAGGCCCGACCTGACCTACACACGAGCTTTAAGCCGGCCGATCAAGAAATCTGTCCTACGATGCAGTATACAGATCTTCTTCAGTTTAGTATGAAAATAATACTTGTCCGGATCAATACGAAAATCTGTCCGAGTCAGTACAACAATCATCCGATTCGGTCCATTACGAAAATAGTACAAAATCAGTACAAAAATAACGGCCCGAAAAGCTCGATAGGCCCGAGAATCCCAAATGGACTGAGAAGCCTTATAAATCTCTATACCCTGGCCCAGCCTGACCCGAATCCGAGCTTTGAGCCGAACTGCTCAAAGACCTATGGTACAGTACGAAAATTCTCCTCTTCAGTATGCAAGTAACGCTTGTTCGGGTCAGTATAAGAATCGCGTCTGTTCGAGTCAGTAAGACAATCCTCCGCAGTTCAGTACAGAAATAGTCCGTCCGAGTCAGTACGAAACAGATCTTGGTTTAGTGTAGTAAAACAATCGTCTGCTTTGGATCAGTACAAAACTAGCAGCCCGAAAATCTCGGCTGATCCGACAAGTCTGAACAGACCGAGTGTCTCAAACAGCCTGACAGAGCCGAATGACTCGATTGACTGGACATAGACCCGAAAAGCCCGACGAATTTTTAAATTTAGGCTCGGGCCGCGTAAAAGCGCGACTAAAAGACCCGGCACGTGCAGGCCTCTAACGGTGCTTTATTTATTTTTTGTACCAGGTATTCATTTATTACTGTGGCTATTGCTTTTAAGTTGACAGACTTAAGGTAGTAATGAAAGTCAGATGTTAACATGCAAACTAAGAATGTATATTGAAAGTAGTTTAAATAAAATAATTTTTGCAATTGTTTTTCATTGTTTTCTCTGTCAGTATTTGTATTTTTCATAACTCGACTTAGACGGATGTCATCTTAATTATTGAAGGTTAATCAATTTAGTCATTTCTACCTATAACAGTATTTCCAAATTTTGCAAGTGTACCAGCTCAAAAAAGAATCACTACAAGAAAAACGTTTCAAGTGATCACACTTGCCGCAACGGTAAAGCATATCGTCAGAAACCATAATAAGTGTTATAAGTCTTCAGATTTGGAGATTTATTGCCAGCTCTGGCAACATTGATTGCAACTGATGATCACAACTTTTTCTTTCCATTTTGGCGAAATTTAGCGCCATCTCTTGGTTGATGATTTTCTCCTATTAAATGAACACCCAGACAATTTAGACGACAGTCCGACCAAGTTCAGATAAACCTCGAAAAATATGCGAACTAATTTCAATAACAAACGACGTCAACTAATCAGAAACGTGATTTTACTTGAGTACAGTAACTGACAAAAACACTTACGCGTTTGTTATAGTTTATTTTTCTTTTAGAAATATGTATTAATAGATATAATTATTTAATTCATCACAGTGGCATATTTATGTGGGAGGTCTTAAAAATCTGAACCCTCCACAGTAGTTTACAAAAAATAATAATAACAATAGAAAAATAGACAGACGGCTTGACTTTAATAATCGTTTAATCGTGTAATTGAGTAATCAAATAATCGGGTAATTGATAAATCGCATAATCGATTATTATGCACAGCCACAGCCTTGTTTCAGAATATCCATAACGACAATAACAATTGAACAAGTGGTTTCGAGGCAGGTTGATCTTTGTAGTTCCATTAGTTTTACAATAAACCATATCCATTTTGTTTTGGCGCTAGGTAAGATCATGCGTAACAATTATTCTTCTTGTCTTGGTATTCAGCCAGTGATTTTGGTTTTCAATGCAAAAAGTAAAACAAGCAAGCTTTTTGTTAATTTTGTCTACATTTTGACGTATGTTATATCGGTTGCCAATAGTGCGCTTCTAAATGCTTTAATCATCATAATAGTAATACGGGTGTAAAAACAGAGATTGTAAATGAGATTTTAGAGACTAAAATGAGTAGCTTATGCTTTGAAAAGCTGATAGTGCAATAGTATCACAGTCAAAATTGATCTTGAAAGTTGTAATCAACTCATCTCCCTATTGTCAAAAAAACTGAACTGAATATATCGGTCTCTACAAGCGGAAAATCCTACTATTATAATATAGCCGACGGAATATAGTTACTTGAACTTCAGCATCATTGCACAGAACTTTTTAAGATTTTGGGCTGGTCAAGATTTTAAAGCTATTGTTTTGTTCCAACCGAAATTTCCAGATTCTGCCAAAAATATTAGACCGACAAGCCTTAGAAGTTTTGGGCTTATATAGGTTTCTAAAATGGAAGTCCTTGAATTGTGGACTATAAATATCAAAAATGATGAGAGACGGTGACCTTATAATTAGCATGGTAACGATTATCGAAAAATTTAGCTAACACTTTGAATATCATTTATTAGCCAAGGTTGTTGGTAAACTGTTGCTTGTTAGAATGTGCCTCGAGCACTTGAATATCGATTCCTTATAAGTTGACTGATATTAGTACAATTAAAGAAATTCTGCTATGATGATTTTGGAAAAACATCAGTTTTGGATTGTATTGATTAGAAGAACCGATTAAGTGAAAGAATCAGTTTTTGGGGTAGTGAGAATTTAAAAGGTGTCTAATTTCGAATTCAATGGGTTAGTGGAAGGGCACATCCAGAATTTACGAAACTTGGAAAGATTATTTTCTATTGCTTGCTTGGGTTATTTGGTTGTTGTAGGAGTTATGAAAGTAACTCGACAAATGCGTATATTATATGTGAAAGTAAACGCTGTAAGAATTCTTGGAAGGGAAAGCTTAAAAGAACTTACTTGCAGTACTAGATATATCAAACAGTGCAAAGAAATGAATAAAAAACTGAAGATGGTCAAATGTGAGGATGACAAAGAAAAGATTTTTCAGAAAATCCAATTTTGGGTGTTTTCAAAATGCCTCCATTTGATATTTTTCTTCTTAGCTTCAATTCTTAATGATATGATATCATTTAAAGAACACTCTATACATGAGTATATTGCATCATTACTCGACGAAAACGTTGGTTTTACATTCATCGTGCAGGAATGCAGTATGTTGAAAAATCGAAATTATTTCTACCTTAGTTAACCATCACAATGCATTGACCTAGAACTACCTAAAAAACCTTTTCATATAGTCATTATAAAAGCGATTAAATCTAAACGTTATAAAACTCTAAAGAAGGGAATGCAGATGAAAGCATTTGACGTTAGTATGCAAGTCTGCTTGGAATTTTCTTCTTAATTTTTAAAGCGAATTCACCAAGGAAAAAATAATAACCATTGTTTCGTCTGAATAGACAAAGCAATCAATCTACATGTCATTTTCTGCAATGTTAAAAGTATAATAAATACTCTATAAGAGAATAGCATTCCAATCGTCTTAGTGTACCGAGATAAAGATGAATTTATGTAGGAATTTGAAAAAGGCGGAAAATTTTGTTGGCGATGATTAATCACAGTAAATTAGGATTTTTTTTATTGTAATGAATGTGACAATAATCGAATATTATTTGACTTTGATGCGAGAAAATCGTAAAGCACGATCTAAGGAAAATTACAATAGAAGTTGATACGACGTGGATGCGCTCTTTATAGTTAGATGGATATTAATGACGTAGCTCGATCACGATTAAGCTCGTTGAATAGTTAGCTTGAAAAATTTGTAGGTACGCCTTTTTTTAGAACAGGAAGTAATCTATTTCAAATAAAACAATAGACCCTATGATGCTATTGCACGTCAACAAGATGGTTATGTTATTTGGAGAGGAGGTTCGGTAATTTTTCAGGTGTGGTCTGTTAGTTATCAACATTATTGAATATAATAGTGTAGATTGATAATGAAGATATGTTTGGAAATTTTTACTTTCGTTTTTGTAACAAGGCGAAATTTTTGCAATTTACTAGAAACAAGACCATTCATAATGATGCTGTTGGAAAATTTCTGCCACTTTGGTATGCTTATCGCGAAGCGAAAACCAAGCAACATTTCCTCATATTAACAAGTAATAAATAAATTTTATCTTCTTTTGTTTATAAACAAAATAATGTAGGCGTGTCTATTGTTGTTTTTAATTTGTAATTTTCTCATTCTTTATTTATACTAATTTATCTACAGACGTCATTAATCTGTTTGTGGTATCCTGTGGTTAAGATTACGTAATTCCAAAAATAGTTGTCTTCACCACATTACAACCACCGCTATATCATTCATTTAGATTACCACATGGCAGGTTTTTCTAATTCGGGGAAGTTTCCAGTAATAAACACTTAGGAAATTTTTATATCACAAAAGATACTCCTGCAGGATATTATAAAAGTTTTCCTAATCTTTAAATTTTTCTTGTTTGAATCATTATGTGTGTATTGTATATACTATATGGATGTTGACCACAAATACTAATTTATGCTATGGAAGTGCTGAAAATAAGCAAAATGTAAATTTTGTCGTATTAAAAGAGAGAAAGAGAAAGAGAGAGAGGGAGAATTTAAAATATTCGTTAACATCCTGTCTTAATTCAGATTTCTTATTAACATTCATCTGTTTGATTCCCTTCATTGTTTTTTTACTGCTTTGCTAGTGGTTCTTTCTATAATCCTAATCAAGTTTGTTATTTAATTTTACTAAAAGTGTATACAGGGTTAGACTAAAGTCTGGAAACAGTCTTATTGTAGCAATACCCATAGAATTAGCGGAATAATAACTCTTGGGTGTATATTAGACTATCTTATCTACATTCTGGCAGGAAAAAAATTAATTTAATTATCCAGTTCCGCGTAATTGATATCAACTTTTAATTTTTAAATGGCACTCTGGTATTGTGGTGACATTTTCTAAATCTGCATAAAATTCTAGATATGACAGTGAAGAAAAAAATTAAATAAAATAATTCGCTTCGCTATAATAAATTAATAAAGTTTGCAGTTTTAGTGTATTGTGTATTGTGCTCCGCCTACATCATCTAGCTGCATTCTATAGGTGGAGAGTTGGAATACAATACGGGTCATTAGCAACGGCCGTCGTAATGGCTCCGCTTATTAACAGGACTAAATAAATAAAACTGCAAACTTTATTAATGAATTATTTTATTTAATTTTTTCTTCACTGTCGTATTTAGAATTTTATGCAGATTTAGAAAATGTCATCAAAACACTAGGATGCCATTTCAAAATTAAAAGTTGATATCAATTACGCGGAACTGGATAATTAAATTAATTTTGTTTTCCTGCCAGAATGTAGATAAGATAGTCTCCAAGGGTTATTATTCCGCTAATTCTATCGGTATTGTTGCACTTAGACTTTCCAGACTTTTGGCTAACCCTGTATAATGCTCTGATAAGAAAGTATTTGAGTCTTTAAATTCTCGAATTTAGATATCTTGCTTGACTCACTTACTTGAATTCAAAATCTAATGTAAGTTTCAACAATTTTTTACGCTTACTAAATTAATTTTAATCTTGATCATTAAATAAAATTGCACTGTGCATTTTGCCCCCTCTACAAACCTTGACTGACTCTACTGAAGTAAGTCTGTTACAGTCCGAAAAATTCGGGTAACTTGTTTGGCAGATCTCAAAAAGAGTAATGCCCAAGTTTGAACTGAACTAAAAATATTACCATAAACTACTACTTATTGTTAGGTTAGTACTTTAAAAGTATACAATGCAAACGAAAACAAGCTCCTGTAAAGGTTTTTAGATTCTCAAAAACAAAATCTGTTAATTACAGAAAGTCTTTTCTGCTAGAAAGTGAATGGCTTGCTAAGTATGAGCAGACCAAAAGACTCAATCGAACTGCAAATTCCGTTTTATCTAAAAACCTTGACTTAACAATAGAGTTTATTTCGCCCGAAAAGTCGGGAAGACTAATTCGAGAATCCCGAGGCTTTTCAGAAATAAGACCTGGAATGGACTGCGCAATATCCAACTTAAAAAAGCTGCCCGGTGGAGGTTTTTACTTAACTTGTGTAATCAACTTATAAAGAAATTAACATTTTTGGCGTATTAACAGTATTATGACTAAGAAAGTTTAGGTAGATAATATGCAAGCAAATATATTTAAGAGATACAAGCCCGGGAAAATAAAAAGGGCTCTATTATCACAATATTGCGTTATCTCTTGTGCTCAAATATATTTTTACAAAAAGTTGTTGCAATCAAACAGATCCATCTGCAAAAGAACATTTGAATTAAAAAGGTCAAAATTGAGAGTCTGTTTTTACATGAGTAGTTAGTGCTCAATATGTGCATTAACAGAACGAAGAATATACTGAGAAAATTAATATTTTATATTTCTCAACACTACATGGGAACAAGTGCATTTTAAGAGTACAAGTCGAGGATGCTTAAAATACTTTATAATGTCAGGAGGATAGGTAGAAGAAAGTTACGTCTCAGAGGATCTTAGCTGATTCTTGAAAATCTTTTTCAGAAAACGAGTGATTTTTGTAAGAAAACTTCAGTTTCTGCTCATGTTGCAACTTCGTTCATCGAAAGAGGTAGTTTACGGCGCACTAAAGTTTGCCAATCAAACAACTTGTTTTTCTGGGTGTGTTACAATTGCGTAATATATGTACTTCCCAGTTATCGGAGTTATTATTAGTATTGTCATTTTATTAAATTGTATTAACTTATATTCAGCACTAAAAATTTTAATTAACAAAACTGCTAGGAACACTAGCATAAAATGGCTCCCGACGTGGTTTTCGAACTTTTACTTAAGGGCATTTCGGTTTTTCCTAAATAATCAGAACTGAGTAGTTTTTATTCAACATAAATGTGTAGTTGTATCTCGTAATTAATTTAAGTTAGTCTTAACATGCATATGTCTATGGTCCTTAAGGTATCTTTTGGAGTACGACTTTTATAATTTCAAAATAACGATCACTCGGAATACATTGAAATTAAATATAACTGGCATGTTTTTCCTTATTGTCTTTTTTAATCTTTATAATATTGAATAGAAAAATATGAAATGTATCTACTACTAGAAAGTTTTTTTAACTTATTAATTCGCAGTTGTTAACCTTAAAAGGAGTTGCTTTGGTATACCAATGAAAAGTTTTACACTGCAGCTAAGAATTGTATACTGCGAGCGATTTTAAAAGATCTTGCTAAAAATAACAGGCGTGGCATCTGAAAGAAAAAAAAAGAAACACACACAGAGAGAAAAATAAGAAATATGCGGAATTTTAATGTACGTAAATAAAACCTACATAATTTAAATTTCCTCCAAATAAGTCGCGTCGCTCGTAAGGTATTTTAGAACGAGCGCACCTAACGCCCACCTACAGACATTACAACTGTAAAATATGTAGTATGTAGAGGTATCTTTAAAAATATGTGAATCGAATTTTTTCAGTATTTCTTTCGTGTTACAGGAATTGTAAATTCTTAGGTCGTCAAAAAACAATTTGTTCAAGTTAGTTCAATAATTTCTGATTAATGTTGTTATCCACACCTTTTTGATTTCCAGCTATTAGAAAGTTTGCGAGAGCTTGAATATTATTCTTCTTCATCCATGAAAATATTAAGAAACACGAACGCAAAACACATCAAAGACTGAGTGGTATTCACTGTTTATCTTAAATAGGTGATGGTTGTTGAACTGTATTTTACATTTTTATTGAATTCCAAGGCAAAAAGAAAAAACAATAATTAGAATCGCATCTTTCCGATTGATATTTTTAGAATTGCACGATAGTTCTGTGGGATCTGAATTTTTGTAAAGAAAATATGCAAAATCTCTTAGAAATCAATACCATTTTGTACAAAATAAAACACAGAAACGAACTAACCTCACTAATTTCCGCTAACTGAAGTATATAACCTTACATTCTTTCAATTTACCCTAAAATAATAAAAAGGTTTAAAGCAGTTATGATAGACTACACGGTTGAGTTCAAATGGAATTTTTTAAGTCATGCTTTTATGACAAATCAAGTACTTTTTTGCACAAATTTTTTATTGAATGAATAAATTAGTAGATTCTGTGAATACTATCCACTTTATTTATGATTATTGAAAGAAAAATTATACTGATACGAGGAATAATGTATAGTCTCTTTCAATTTTATTAATTATTTTCTAAATCTTGTTAGTTCTTTATCTATGCCTTTTTACACTATATCGGGTTGAGTAAATTGCAATGATGATTACAATTCTATTTTCAGAAGTTGTTTGACAGCATATACAGTTATCTGATTTATTCATTTGTTGTAAAGAATTAGTAAGAATTTATGTAAATTTATAAAATAAAAGAAAATTAAAACATTTGTTGTATTGTAAAGATGGTTAAGATTTTAATTTTTTCTTTATTCTATAAGTTAGTTTTGCAACAACCGACAGCATCAATATTATTCTACAAATCAGTTTCAACACATTGTTTGAGAAACCTTCCGTATGGATTTTTATTGTAGTGGACATCATCTATTATAGTTAATTTGTTGTTGTATGATACTATAATCTTTTTTATCATTTTTCACTTTCAGTCACTCAAATCAGAAAGAAAGATACCTACATTGTGTTAAACTGTTAAAAATTCTATAACCGTCTCAAAAGTACAGTCTGACAGATTATTATTTTTATTGAATTTTAATTTTCTTAACAACTGCTAATTATATTGAAATCCATTCAAAACAACTTCAAAATTGAACACGCGATCTTTTCATCAGAGAACTCAAAAAAAAAAGGAAATACCATCCATCTACATGGTACTGTTATTGAAGATAACCCGGTTTGTAAAACAAATGAAATCAGAAATTATTACTTAATTGTTTTACATTCAAACAAAAAAAAAAAAGAAAACGAAAGAGAAATATAAATTCCTTTAAATCGTTCAGGTAACAAATTTAATATTCCTTGACAAAAGAATTAAAATATCTGTGAACAGTATAACAGTATTTTTGGGTTATTTGAGGTCATTTATAGTTGTAAACGTATACTAGCCACCTTTTGAGATGAGGTGCAGGTAATTACAACCGTGAGGGTTCGGGTTATAAATCAGCCTGACAGGGATTATAAAGGTGTGCTTCTTGTGTTACACGGGCTTGAAAAGCGATAAATACCCGAGAGCGAGTTTTAGAACGCATATAAGATCAATATTTATTTATTTATTTTTTAAAAATTATGTTAGGGATGTTGACCACGGTTCTCTTTGGTCGTTAATTTTGTTTTGCCTTTTTATTAAAGCACTCTTTATAGATAGGTACTGAATTAATAATTATATTAATCTATAAACAAAAATGTTTTTCTTTCTGTTACATTAAACAAATATAATCTAAAAATATACAAACTATAAGTAATTGCTTAATTTTACAATAGACAATTGGTATTGACATACTTCTAATAACTGAAATATTTCTGTTGTTACAGATTTACCAAACCACAAACATTTGCAGACTGTATAGGCAACGAACTTCCAATAGGATGGGAGGAAGCTTTCGATGGCCAAATTGGTTCTTATTTCATAAACCACATGAATCGTAAGTATTTCTTAGAACATAGAATATTCACTTTTGTACACCAACCAATGCCAATGAATGTGCATCCACATGTTTTAAAATTCGTCATGCTTTTGTAATAAACTTTGATATTGTCGACTGCATTCTTTTCAAAACTATTTGTTGAGGAATTCTTTCGACTGACCGTTGACCTTGAAAAAGGCCTTTCAGACAACGCAACGCATCCATGTGTGAAAATTCCTGGCAGCTAAATGCTAGGGCGCGTCGGTATTGGTACGCAAGGAGGTTTCAGTAGTTGAAAGAAATCTTGTTAAACTGATTAATTTTTAATTCTCCAAGATTGTAGACTTTAGATGTTATAAAATAAGTGTTTTCACCTTCAGTTGTTTTTACATAGGAATGTCAAGGATGTTTTAATTTTTTCCATTTTTTAGAAAATTTAAGCTTGTTTATTTTGTCTTGAATAGATGTTTAATTGTTTGTTGTTAGTGCAATATTCTGTTTTCTGCCTTTTGTTTTTCTTACATGTAGGTAATAAACCTGATAATAAGATTCACAGCTTACTTTATATTAACATTATTAACATTTTATGTGTAGGTATTGTTAGGTATGGATATCATTTACAGTTTCCTTATGCATATTAAATATTGTTCAACTTTAAATTAATTCTTTCAACTATTTTATTTTGAGTGTCTATAATTACTTATTTTTTGTCTTTTTTTTCTTTTGAAAGCAATAATGATCTAATCATACGTAGGTACCTACGTTGTTTTCCTGTACTTTCAAGATTCATTATGTATAGCTGTTTGGAATTTTTTGTTTTAATACATCATTGTAAATAAAAAAAGTGAGTGTCTCAGGTTAATTGCCACTTTATGGTTTACAGTAGTGATTAACTTTAGAAATAAAATGAAATACTGAATCTTGTATGTTTTTGCTATCATTTCTTCATTGCAACACTGAATGTTTGTTATTGTCTTTTATCTAATTTATGTTTATCAAATTGGTTTTTTTAGTTAGTTGTACTTATAAAGTTTGTAAAATTAGTATACTTTGTCAGACCATTAATATCTATTAATTGAAATACATTATTATTGCCGCAGTTAGAAATATTGGAATATTATTCATTGTATATAAAAAAATCAAATAGCAAAGAAGTGCTTTTCAGATAACAGTAAAGCAAGGAAATTATTTTCTTATTGTGTTCTCTTATGTTATTACTTCCTAAGAATTTCCATTTTAATAGTATTTGCAACATCGTATTGTATGGCTGAGAATAAAAAATGACCAGCTACATTAATTACGTTCAGTGAAATGATGAATCTTAAATAAAAAGCATCAACAATAATGTGTAGTATTAACTCAAACAATCATAATTAATTGAAAATGCCTTCTTTATTATACCCACTACTAGTTAGTCATTCTATAATGTACATATTTTTTTCTAGAATCAACCCAGCTGGAAGATCCTCGACAAGAATGGCGGGCTGTTCAGGAAGCTATGTTACGTGAATATTTACAAACAGCTCAAGATGTACTAGAGGTAAGATTTTTGCTGTTATAAAATGCAAGTCATCTGATAGAGTTATGCCGTTACAAAATTCCTCTACTTTTTTTTTCATTATAATAATAATTTTTTAAATAACAAGCATCAACGTTATTAAAGATTGTAGGATGCTAACATGTATGTATGTTATATATTAGTGTACTGGTTAAACTATTTTATGTCTATTAAAAAAGGTTGTTAAAAATAAACATTTTTTGTTGACATAGTTTTGATTTTATTCTAATTAAGGTAAATATTTGAAATACAATTACCACAAAGAAATTGAGTTGCTTTTTGTTTCCTATGATTAGGTATCTTCTAAATAGCTGTATCTTCAGTAAGATTTCATATCAATAGAGTTAATTATAGACAAACTTGATTTGTTGTAAAGAAGTATGGTATATTGTACAATTTTCAATGGGATGTAAGAACCATCTAACAGCACATCAATATAAAAGTTATAAAGAATTGCAGCATTCAAAACAAAATTTGAATGTTTAAGAATTACTTAGCTGAGTAGCTTTGCAAAGAAAAAAGAAACCTCAGTTTAGAATTGTTCAAAAAAATTATAATCCTCAAGTTTTTGGGCTACTGGAAACCTAAACAATTTTGTTGATTTTGAGATCTACAGTCACTTTAACAAAAAATATTGCTTTTGATTCTTTTTATGGGGTGCATTGTTTTGCAAGTAAAACTAATTTTTATCAAATCTTCCAAATGTCGAATGTTCAAAGTCAAGACATCTTGTATGTGCAATGTGTTTAAAATCTTTTTCAAGATTATTGCTGAAGTATGTCTAGTCCTTATTTTGCAGTGAGCTACTTGTTTTTTAATCTCATCCTGTAGAGTGGTTCTATTTCATGAAAAAGTGATTAGGAATTTTTTTTAGAATTTTTGAAGAACATTAACAGGGTATCGCAAGAGCTCCAAAATTCCAAAAAAAAATTAAAAATTTTATACTTTATCTTAATTAGTAGTAGATATCAAAAATGGTCATTGATCTAATCTTTCTACTGGGAAAGATTAGAAATCGTCACACACAGGGTGTTAAAAAGTGTCCAAACGGCATATAGTACTTGCCTAAATAAACAAGGAAGTTCCTATAAACATGTGTCCACAAACCAACCCTTTTCAAGATAGTTTGCTTTATTTATTTCAACATAACTTATTAAAAATAAACATAATTTATCAAAAATGAAGAAAAAAAAGTCACTATGATAATTTATAATCTGTTACATTACATTATAAACTATAGTTACTACTTTTTTTTGTTTATAATCTGTCTGCTGTGTTATAAATTATCAAAGTTACCACTTTAATAGTAAATTATGTTAAAATAAATAGAACGCCATATCTCAAAAGGGGTTGGTTTGCAGACATGCGTTAATCAGAATGGTTTTGTGTATTTTGACGAATTTTAACTTTCCTTCTGACACAGTTCTGTTCTGTTTCAGGGTTATCGATATTCAAAGTTGAGCAGAGAATATTGAAGTACCTAAACTTTGGCTCTTACTGCCTTTAGTTTTAGAAATATCAATAAGTCTTCAATACTTTTGATTTAAAATTTGGCCAAAGAAATATTTTGATTTGTTTCTTTGAAATTATATTTTCAAATTAGAGCTATATTTCTAATCATTTTGTACTAGTACGACGTGATCGAGAAACGCCAATGGCAATATTTTTGAATGGTACACCCTGTATCAGTAATAGTGGTGGTTTATATTAATCTGTTTTTCAATTATGAGATCTCGAGTTTTCTTTTGAAGAAGTTTTAATAATAAGCCCAAAATTTTAGTTAATGAGTCTAGGACTCTCAACTTATGCACCTTGAGGCAAATTCTAATTTTGGCACCCTTCCATCCCATATGAGACAAACGCGGAGGGCACAGGCCGACCCGCATTTGTTTTTAGCTTTTTGAAGGTTAATGAAGGGAGACGCCTAACTTTAGGCCACCGTGTTAGAGGTCGCAATCCGACCCGCTTTCGTATTTAGTTTTCTCAACAAGGTTAATGAAGGGCGAATACAGAGGATTAGGCAACTTATTTTCTCATTCGTTAACTACTAACTACAATTACATTTTACGTCTATGCATTTTTTTTGTCTGTTTGCCATCAACTTGCAAAACAGCCCTCAAACGTCGTTTCCAAGATTTATATTTTCAAGAGTAATTTTCGTTTCATTCTTCATTTAGGATTTTCCATAGATCTTCAACAGTTTTGAAATGTCGCTTGAAAAATCTCTGTTTGAGATATCCAAAGCCAAAGTCGACTTGTGTCAGGAGACTTTACAGGTATTTCAGAATTAGAAATAATTGTAATACCTAAATTTCTCTTCAGACTTTCTGCGTATGATTTTGTTTTTGCAGATATGTATGATGAAGCAGCGTCATGGTGAATGAAAAACCTATAAGTTTCCACAGGTTACAGTTTTGGAATTGTTTTCTCCAGTAAAGGTTTTAAACAGGTGTTAATATAATTATCAGAGTTGATTTTGAACGGTGAAACTTTTTAATCTGATGTCGTACCGATAACCATAAATTTCGCAGACTTTCATTTTTTGGACACACATCTCCTTTTCTAACATAACATATTCGCCGTTTGGCATTGCAGTTATCGAGATAGAATCATGCTTCGTCCATAGTAACAACATATTAAAATTCTGTACCTGCCAAATAATTTTCGTACAATTTTCGGCTATTACTCTTTCAGTTCTTGATGTGATGTTCCTTCAACGCATGAAATCTTGCTTTACGATGAACGACTTTTTGCAAATCTTCTCTAATGATAAGTCCAATGGTACGTTGAGATGTGTACAATGTTTTAGCCCTTTCATTTTGACTTGGTGGATTTTCTTTTGATATCATAAGATCAATCTAGTTGATAAGGGCATCATTCGAAGTTTACGTGAATCTGCCGACCAGCTACTAAAGCACATCGTTCATCACCACAATTATTTAAAATGTTGTAAATAGATCTACGCGTAATAAAATTTTTATTATCCTGCACCTTCTTTATCACTTCCTGCTGAGAGAAGCCTTGTTGGGAAAGACACCTCACCAACACTTTCACTTCTTTTGGGAATCATTTTGGCAATGTAACAGTATCACAGTTTACAAGAATTAAATATTCAACATCAAAAACTAAAGACCACGTGGTGTCTTCGTTTTTTTTCATATCTCTTTGGGAACATGGAGTCAAAATGGCCGCCGAGATTTGAAGAATTTTCAAAAAATTTTTTACTTTAGAATTGTATTCTACATCAAAAAATAAGAGATACATATACTTTTATTTTTTTGATATCACCTCGGGAACATGGTCAAAATGGCCGCTAAAATTTGAAAATTTTTTAAAATTTGCTGGAATTGAGTAACAAAACAAAGTTCGTTGAGGTTATGCTTTGCATTCGCAGATGTTTTGTATTACTACTCGTTGACACAAATAATGAGTCAACGCTCTTTTGTTTCAATAGCGTCCTTGATTATTAAAGTATAAACATGGGCAAATAAAGTTGCCTAACTCTCTGTAAAGGGCGATGCTCTGGGACACGCATGTTCGTATTTAGCTCTCGTATAATAGATAATGGAGAGCGCAGGCCTTTTGAAACAAAAGTGACCCCAATCCATTTTTACTCTAAAGAAGATAGTAGGTAGAGACGATCTTTTTCCTTTTATCAACTTTAGCTTTCATTTAGTTTTGCATACTCCTTCTCCACTTTCATTTTTTGAATCTTGTGAGCCTCCCTTCAATGTTTCTCTGTAAAGAAAAAAA
>VTPC01090626.1:170822-249265 GCA_011009095.1 Ignelater luminosus | reverse complement strand
ATTTCGTGAAATAGGCAAAAATTTGCCGTTTACATGCATTAAGCATTTCCGTAAATTCGGCGTAACATATACACCACTGCAGAAATAATTAATGATTTTTTAATTACACAGAATTTGATTTGATCATAATCGCAAACTCGTTTCATATACCTATGAATGTTATGAATAGATAAATCTGCATCAGAAATCGTTAATAATAATAAAAAGAGTAAAATGATTTTCTAGATTTTAGTTAACTAGGTCTATACCTATTAGATGACGATGAGTTAACGTAACTTAAACAAAACTAACTAAATTTTACGCCAGTCTTGAATCTTTAATTCATTTGATGTTGGTTAACAGTATCAGACATCAAAATATGCGTACAAACACGTATTTCTTATCATAAGTAAAAAAGACGGCTATGATTTATCTAAAAGATGAAATCTAAAATGTTCGCTAAATTTTAATTCAAGTCGAAGCCACCTTTTCCGTGACGGAATTTAAAATTATTTAAATGTTAAAAGCTTCGATTAGATAGGGTGGTGAGTTCACTCACTTCTCTCGTTGATGACTTTAAAAGCTGGGATAGTGAACGAACGAGTATAGTGAATAAATAAATTCGCCGCCGATCTCGACTCCTATACGCAGCTAGAAAACCCGTTCGCTCGTTTAGTTTAATTTTGTTTTGCAACAGGTCAACATCTTCGATCATCTAGCGGATCTTCTTTAGTTTAGTTACCTTTTTAAAGAGTTGCAGAAGCACTAGCTGCGTGTTCTCTCTCAGTTTAGTTTCATACCCGTTTCTGCTGATGATCATTTTTGCTTGATTCAATGTCCTTTTAAAATTTCTTCTCATAAAGTAAAAATAATAATTGAATATATTTTTTATGATCGTTGTTGACCTTTTTGCACTTAATTCTGCATTATTCAAAAATGCTCGAAATAAATAATAAAACACTATATATAGTCTATTTAATCATAAAAGAAATACAAATATAATTCTTACATCTTAATCAAAATTCGTCACGTAATGACACAAACGTCAATTATTCCTAGTTTTAATTTCAAAGTTGACAATCCATTCATTATCAGCTATGTATGAAATTAAAATTATATAAAGAATTCAAGGCAAATACTTTTAGAAAGGTAATCGTTGGCATTTGTCATTGATTTGATGTTTACTTCTACGTGTTGTGCTTAAATGAAACGCAAAAGATCGTTTAAAAACAATTAAAAATCTTGTTGTTAATGTAAAAATAGTAATTGAATAATATATACCTATTAAATGATCCCTGTGGCGCTCCACGCTATAGATTATTTAAGTATGTGCAAATTCTTCATTTATTTTGAGACTTATTGTGAAGAATCTCGAACTACCATTGACCACCTAATACATGAATATAATATAAATATGTCAGTACAGATTCTTTGATTACTGTGTGATCTATTTTGTAATATCAATTCATTTATTGAACACACAACACTAAACCTACATTATTATTAATTTATTAATGTTTTCTTATAGTGTGCTCATCTAGCAGTAGTGTTAGTACTAAATACGATCCAGAATTACTAAAATCGGATGTTGCTATGGCCAAAAATAGGGTATCACGATTAAAACGAGAATTAGATCAAATTAGGAATGAAATGAATTGTACACAAAGAGGAGTCGAAACATTAACAATGTAAGTCATTTTTTACTTTTCTTAAATCTATTTAATGCTAACGTAATTTTTCCATTTTCGAATTACAGCGTTGAACAAAAATTGAATTCTCATCAAGGCGGTTGTTATAATATTGTAGAAGCACAAGCAATTATGACAGAATTGCAGAATATACAGAAGTCGCTCGTTTCCGGCGAAAAAGAAAAGGCTGAATTGATGCAATCTTTGGCAAAATTGAAAGATGATTTAACTAGGTTACAACTTTGCGAAAGTTCTCCAGAAGTATCAACTTTAAGTCTTCCACAGGAAAAATTAAGCACGGCATCACAAACAGATTTATCATATGATATAGTACCTATAGGAACAAGACTAGCAGAAATGGCCAAAATGAGATTAGAATATGATGAGGCTAGAAAAACAGTTCAAATTATACAACAGAAATTAGCAGATTTAGAGGAGAAAATGCAACCTGGTCAAGTAGAGTCAGATAAAGATAGGTTATTACTATTTCAAGAAAAAGAACAACTTTTACGAGAATTACGAAGTATTACACCGCGGACGCGATCAAAAGAAGAAATGTCCGACATACAATTAGAATGTCAGCGTTTAGAACAAGATTTAAATAAAGCACTTGAAGTATCTAACAGAGCAATTGCTGATAGATTAAGGCTACATGAAGAGAAACAGATGTTATTACAGCAGTTGCGAGACGCCTTACGGTTAATGACACAATTGGAGTCACAACTGAAAACGCTCTCTGCTAGTACATTATCAGTTAGTAGCAGTTCTAGTCTTGGTTCTTTATCTACGACAAGTAGTAAAGGTTCTTTAAGTTCTGGTTTAAGTTTCACAGACATATATGGTGGCCCACAGTGTATGGGGTATACAAATACTGATAAACCTGTGGACATGATCGATTTACATAGGCGAGTTGAAAGACTTTTAAAAGAAAACGACAGTAGTATAAATACACCGTCTACTGGAAGATCTCAACCATCCCTATCACCTCGAAGTTCATTATCATCAGTCTCACCACCAATATCTCCAATGTACGAAAATTTACCTTGTATTATTCCTCCTCCTTCCTATGAACAAATTGAACAAGATCGTAGGCAGCAAACTGAACAAAGTTTACTTAGCGAACAGTTAGCAGAATTAAGATTACCGCAATCTTTTACAAATGTTGGGAATCCTGACTATTTTTATAATTACACACAAAGAATACCAATGCCCAGTTTATCACCAGTAGGAGATTTGCTAGAAGCACAAGTAAGCAAT
This sequence comes from Ignelater luminosus, assembly GCA_011009095.1. Lineage (NCBI taxonomy): Eukaryota > Metazoa > Arthropoda > Insecta > Coleoptera > Elateridae > Ignelater > Ignelater luminosus. Next base: position 246,341 of record VTPC01090626.1, on the reverse strand, counting down.
ATGTCACAAGGTTCAGGACTAGGTAGGCCATCAAGGCATTCATACGAAAGTACAGGGGATATACCTCTCTCACCTATTTCTGAAACGCCACCTCTTATTGACAATGAAGAAATACTTCAAGGTTCAGCTCTTTCTCGAACATCTTCTTCTGGTACAAACACAAGATCTATTTCTGCAGCTGTTAGTGATGAGTCGGTTGCTGGTGACTCGGGCGTTTTTGAAGCTTCCAATAAAAAAAGAGCATCCAGAATGTTTGGACCAGAGGACTTACTTGATACTGCTCAAGTACAGATTAAGTTAAGATATATTTTTACCGAAAATATGCTCAATGTTTGTTTTGAACGAGCTAGAAATCTGAGTGCTTTATTTATACCTGATAATGCACAAGTGTAAGTATATAATATGTTCCATTTAATATTTTGTTTGTTTTTAATTTTTATTTTTCATTGCAGATGCATAAAAGCAGCGCTACTGCCGTCTTTACCTACAACTCCAACAGTGTGTAGTACCAAACCTGTTAAGGATTTAGTAAAGCCAACATTTGGTGATATTTTTAATATGAACGTACCTCTCAATAAATTATATACAAAAACATTGCAAGTTAATATATGGTGTATTAATAATGACATGCAGGAGAAGTGTGTGGTAAGTTTTCAGATTTTTATAAGTTGTTTATTTGTATGATATTGGATAGACATTGAAAATAATTACTGATCAGACAAAGTACAATCAAAAGCCACCTGATTGACCAGTTTACTATTGAGTGCTATTATCAATAGAGTAGAGTAAATATTATGTGATATTTATAAGAGTTTTGGTTGTAAAAGGAAACAAATAACATTAGTATTAGTATGGAAAATTATGACTGGATATTGAAACTTACCGTAGATTTGTCATTAGAAGGATAGGCCTAACAATTTCAATAGTGTATTTGTACAACCAATGGTACATAGTATAAAGTCTAAATAGTTCTTGAAAACCAACTATCAATTGAACTCTAAGGCAGTTGTTAACAAAATTATTTCAGTTCCACTGCAACACTATTTAAGTATATTTTAAGAAGTAGGTATAGGTCAGTTTTGACGATATTCAAATAAGAAGCAGACTGAACTATAAGCCCTTATTAATTACACAGTGCAACAGCAAGTACAATACTCTATTCTCCTCCGGATTTCGCTAGGTTAGATCAAATAAGCATCTTTTCCAGGTCAAAGTTTGTAATGTGAGTTACATGATTTCTTCACATTGCTTTAAGGTTATGTCATCCATAACTCGTGAACGATCGATTCTTGTGATTTATTTCGGATTCGTGTTCAAGACGTCATCTTATCACGTTGTCTTTTTTTTTGGGTACAGTCAACAAAGCTTTTTTGTGAGATGAAAGAGATGTTTTGCAAAAAATCGCGATCACGGCCAATTACAATGATTGAAAGGTAGTCGAAATTCGACTTTCCAAAATATATTAACGAAAAAATACTCGAAGATCTCCGAACCCGACTCATATGTTGGCTCATTAAGTACCATTCACAACAGAAAAAGTCCCATCTCGATAGGACGTTTCGTTCCGGAGATATGCCGAAAATCTCTCCCCAAATGCTGGAATGGCGTAGAATGTGAAATGTGCACCCACATCAATTTTGTTTAGAGTCGTCTACCTGATGCATTCGTATTTCTCACCATTTTTCCAAAATGGCCAGAATTGGCAATCGTCTTTTGTTTTTCACCGGAAAGTTTTTGTATGACAAAAATGTATGACGGTCTCCTATTTACAAATCCGCGAACGACTCGCTTATCTCTTTCCGTCATCGAGAAAGAAATTTTAACAATTGAATTTGCGCCAGTCATTAAGTAGAACGAAACCTCTCTGGTGCTATCTTTGAAAAATGCAATGGCGATCCCAACCGACGGACTTATGCGAATTTGATCAAGTATGAATGAGTAGATAGGCTGGTGGTCCCTAAAGGCAGCCCTCTTATCCCTGGTTCTTCAATGCTGCGCGCTTGGTCATTGGAGACTTTTGACTTTTTTGCACATTGAGATCATTTTTGAAACACAGGGTGTAAGTATTTTCAATTCATGATTTTCATAAACCAACAGATGGCGTTAAATTTTGTGATTTAATAGTGAACAAAAAATCCCCAGCCGGCCCATTTCGCCTCCTTGCACACGTGCTATACGTGCGATAACTCTTGGTACAGACCTCGCCATAAGTATAAAATATTCGAAAGCGAGAGATACCTCCCCGCAACTGTCTTATCGACCTCCCGACTGCATGCCTATGGGTACCAACTCTCCTACGTTATACCATCAAATACGATTTTCAGATACAAGAATTGCATTTTTGAAGAAAAGGAAAATATTATACTTTTTACGTATCTTTACCTTCTCTTTACGGTGGTTAATGTTTCGAGCCGATAGGACGTACCGTTCCAGCACCGAAAATAACAAATTCAGAAGATATTTCAAAATTTTCTCTCTTCGAAATTTCTTATGCCATTTTAACCGAATTTTGAGGTGAGATGTACAAAGGTTTAAAAGAGTTACTTGCCAAATCTCAGCACCCAAAATAACGGCGCTAGAAGGGGTGGAAGAGGAAGAGCTCTCCTCCCCAAGGTTTCAAGGGTCTTTTTGGAAAAATTCGGAATTTGTTTACAGCATCACGTATGGGCCACTAAAGTATATTTACAACAGAAGATTTGTCTTCCTAGTTTAACGAGTATGTATGCCAGGACCGTATTTGCACCATTTTCAATTTTTTGCGTTTTTGACTTCGAAGATAACCTTGTAGGAAAAATTATGTAGAGCCTTTTTTGTCATGGTGCATACGAAGCTCGTAACTATACTTTCATAGGATTTTGGAGAACTACTCCAGAAAGTTTCAAAAGAAGACTAATTACATTTTCTTTTTCCATTCCACCCCAAAGGTAAGCGCATGCCACTGGTATTCACCTAAGCCTCTTGCCCTCCCTGATGATGCCCTTTAGGCTAAAATACCCAGCTCAATTGGACCATAAATAAATAAGCATCAAAATAAATCCTTTACTGTTGTCATATTTCTATTTCAAAATTTATTGCCTTACGTATCTTGCTTAACAGATGATAACATAGAAATATGACTCAGGAATTAAAATAGCGTGGAAATTTGATATTTAAACAATATATTTGATACCTTATTGTAATTTTTGCAAAAGTTTATTTAAATATCTTCATGATTCTGTTATGGCAAATTATTCAATCTGGCAACAAAGCAACACAAGCAAAACAGCTTGCTAGAGCATGCTCGATTGAAAACAATAACAAATTGGCTTCGTAACAACCTATAAGCTTGATATTTAAATGCTGTCTCTTCCTTGTTTTATCCCTCCATGGTTGCAACAATGTTCTTCACTATACATTAGTTCTTTAATTTCTTATTTCCAATAGATGTCACCCACTCAGTGTAAATTACCAATAGACATGCACAATTATTTTATTTGAATTGAGCTGATTCATGACTTATGGATGAAAACCTTGAAACAAGCTGAAGAAGACATTATAATTCACATTACAAACTTTGAGTGTAGAAAAAACTTATTTGACCTAACCTAATGGAATCCTTTGGGAAATAGACTATTTTAGTCAGATATTACTAATTTTTCTTGAGGAATCTTATATCAGAACTTTTACACTTTTTGAGTCACTGTGTTATTAATAACAAGAATGCAATACAATCTAGAATACATGATGAAATCTCATCAAAGTATGTTGTTCACCAAGTATATTGTGAATTGTTGTATTATGCATTCAGTTTTTTTTTTCTTGAAGGTTGACCATGAAGATTCACTCAATTTAGCAATGTCAAGATTAGTTTTTCAGACTTTTAAATGATTTTAGGTTAGATTGCATGAAAGAACCCCTACAAAAGCAATGTTGTCAGTTTTATATAAAATGAAATTAACATCTTGAGTAGCTTTTTTGTCTTCAGTTTAGTAAGTTATAAATTTTTTCATAGTTACTTAACAATATTAAATTATTATGAAAATAATCTATTTGCAAGAAGACATCCTAACTGTTTAAATATTCCTATTTCAAAACGGCAATAGATTTGGCAACGAGGTTCTATTCTGTGCAGTGACAGTAATTAGTTTTGAGGTTATCTAAGCTGTAGAATGAAATAAAAATTAAAATACCTATTATGTACAACCTAACAAAAAGAATTCATGGCCAACCCTCATGCAAAAAAAAACTGTGAAGGCATAGTATGTGGTCTTTGAAGAACTAAATAAATCTTTAATAATTCTTTTGTTATCTTACAATATGTAAGTAAATAATTAATGGTTCTCTCAAGATGAAATAATAAATAAGTAGTATTGAAGTAAATAAATTGTAAGGGTATTAGCTCTATAACCTAGAACTATTACAACTTTTAAAAGAATTTTAAGTTATCTTGTAAGGCACCCACTTAATCTTTCAGATAACAGTGTAAATTGTTGTTATATAAAAGTATTTGTCCATTAATATAATTGCTTATTTTTTGACAAAAGATAAAAATTTACTTAAAATAATAATGTTAATAATAACTTAATAAGAGATAAGTCCTTTGGAATGTCGAGATAATTGTCTCATAATTTTAAATTTCCGTGATTGTTATCTCGGTTTGTTGATATAAATATAAATCAAAACCAAATAAAGATAAATTCTTTATCATTTAGAAATACCACAGAATTTGAAATTAGTACTTCAGAACTTCTTAGATAATTATCATAAATTCCTTTGATGTTATCTTTAGAAAAATGTAAAAATAGGTCTTTAAAAATGCTAACTAAATATTTAAAAAATTTCATCATGATGCTCACCAACAAAATGATGTTTCACAATTTTGGTTAAATTAAAATGAAACTTTGAAAAATAATTTATTTTTATTTCTAAGTTTATGAATTCTGGAATCTTAAGCAGAATTTATGATTTTTGTGTAACTGAATAGGATCTGTTAACCACACATGCAAATTAATGAGACTCAAAAGTGTTATGCCAAAGATTTAATGCAATAAATGTGGCCAACCAATGTATGACTGTGTCAGTGTTGTAGCATCATTATTGATTGCCTACATAATCTCTTTGAAATTCTTGTCACTCCACATGTCAGATTTTAACCTTCTACCCTAGAACACTAGGGCTTAATTTAGTTTTTTTCTTTAGAACGAGACATTTTAGAATTAGCATTCATTTAACTGTTAATTCCATTTATTTTAGACTTTTTGGTAGAATATTAATAGATAATAGTCACAATGATAAAATAATATACTAATAATAACAATGAGTAAATATCTAAAATCTTTATTTTATTTTAGGGCTGTGCTCAAGTGAGTTTGGCAGATTTTAATCCTCAGAGTATATCACAAAAATGGTACAACATCTTGAGTCTGCAATTAATAGATTCTACAGAAGAGGCAGTAGCTCTAGCAAAACCTACGACTACTCTTCATGATAAACATGAATCGGATATACCCATTTCAAGGCACGTGGGTACAAAAGAAGAAAGTTCAGATGATTCAACAATCATTTCATCACAGACCTCAACATTAACAAGAAATCAAGATGGTGAACCTTTTGAACCAACTTCTAATTTAAATTTCGAAGAATTAGTTAATTGTCTTAGAAATACTGAAGACTATGATAGTGATGATTCTGATGAAGATGATGATGACGAGGATGACGAGGAAGATATAGATGAAGAAGGAATTACAGTAGATTTTAGGCAAAATGAACGATTAGAATCTGTTCCAGAAGATTGTGATGATATAGAAAATAGAGAAAGTTGTTCTGGTCATCAGCATAATTTGGAAGAAGATAGATATACTGATAAACAAACAAATACTGAATGTACCTTTTATCCTGAGCATGCGAAGCAGATGAAATTAGCAGCAGCTGCTGGTACAAGTGGTTTAGATAGTAGAGGAGTAATCAAGCGATCACAGACTTTTTCACCGAGTGCCGCTGTTTCTAAAAATCATTACATTTGTAAATTAAATAGAAGTGATAGTGATAGTGCTATGCCTTTATACAGACGAAGTGGTAATCCTTTTCAACGAAATTCTGTTGAAAGGCGATCGTTAAGATTTCGACGACAGTCCGGTTCAACAGTAAATTTATCCAAAAGTAAATCTCATAGTCATATGCCTCCAACAGCACGAACATCTTTAGATTTAGAATTAGATTTACAAGCACAACATACGCGATTGTATACATTAAATTTAGAATTAGAGAGGTTACGTCAATTGCGGGAGTGTTTAGAAACGGCTAAGAAGCAAGGTGACACGGATCTTGCTTCATGGGTTTTAGAAGATGAACAATTCCAACGTTTACTTTCTCAAGCAGAAACTTACAGGCAGGGAAGAACAGCCGAAGAGAAAAAAGTTGAAAAAATGCTCAGAAAAATTTCCAGGGAAATTTATAGGTTAAGGAAGAGTAAAGCAGGGAATGGAAAGCCAGACGTAGTTTCGTTCAAGTAAGTACTTAGTATTGCATTGAAAGATTTGTGGTATTTGATAAATTTGAAATTTAATTTCTGCAATGTTATCAAAATTGTTTCATTTCTAAGTGTTACATGTACTCACATTAGAAATGATAATATTTTGCATAAATACAAACTAAACTAGTGTAATATAACACTGCAGATATTACCAACCATATTTGCATTCAATTTCTTTGTTATTTTGTATTTTTCTGTTTTATTTCATCATTCCTTAGGTCAATGTTTTTAGTAATTAAACTTTCTAGGGATTATTAACTATTTAATTGATGGCAAACTTCAAAATTCTTACAGTATACTTGGTAATTAAGTACCTTCAGCATGTTGACTTTTTTATACATGCAATTTGATTTTTATTCCATTTAGAGGCTAAGCGGTATTAACCTAATGTTTCTGAATAAAAATCTAGACATAGGTGTATGTAATTTGGATGCAAAAATAAAATTCTATGTGTTATTACAGTTATAACAGAATATCACCAAATATGTACTGTTTTCATTATTTCTATGAACAGCAGTTTTGATCTTGCTACAATCTCACCAGTAGAGGATAACAATATATGCAATGCTTAATGGACATTCATTAATAACCTGAAGGAGTGTATAATATAACAGACATCTACCATATATAATACAAGGGACTAGATTAGCTTGACAAACCATATTTTATAAAATATTCTGTATGGTTGCTACAATTTTCTATATTGATTATTGCCTCCATGGGGAAGAGAGGTATAAAACAAACAGATATTTATGAAAATAGTATATTACGCACTACTGAAGAAGAAAAAATGAATAATTAGTTAATTTTGCAATTTATTTATTTATGCAAAGCACCTTTTCAGCAAATTATAGAAATTTGATAGTACAACTTTCATAAAATCTTAAATATTTCCCCTCAGATTAGGACATTAATATAACTAATCTTTACCCCCTACTGTTTTCTACTGTTCGGTATTTGATACAATCTAAAATAACTTTTAAATATTTTGTAAACATAACTTCAGTTACTTGTTTGAGTTTTCTTTTGTAACTTTTGATTCATGTCTGTCAATTAATTGTAATCGTCAAAGATATTTAAAAAATGTTTCGTGCAATATTGTAATAGTACAAGCAGGAATTGAGAAGGGGCATTCAAATTTATTCTTACGCTAAAGAAAATGCAAATAGAAAACTTATTTTAATATCTGATATATAAAAATCCAAAAGTTCTGAAAAATTGTCAAGGTTCATTTCACTCAATCTATCAGAGAAAGTTCCTTGTATTTTTCTTGTAGAATGCATTTTTTTGCCCAGCTAGCAGATTAAAATTTTCACATAAATAAATATTTGGTTATGCTTAATGTCATTTTTACCAAAAACTTAAGCGAAAAGGACGGGAAAATGTCGTGGTCCAGGGACGTCATATATCAGACGTTAATGGGACGTCATAATCGACTTTGGCAAAACGTTAAATGGACGTCAGATTACAAATATTTTAAAAGTTATTTATTAAAGATATTTGAAAACAAAACAATGTGTTACAATGCACATATAATAATTCTATTTAAAAAAAACATCTGAGAATGCAAAGCATAACCACAACGAACTTCGTTTTGTTACTTTTTTCAGACTTTGGTAGCCATTTTGACCATGTTCCCGAGGTGACATCAAAAAAACTAAAAGTACACGTTTGTCTTATTTTTTTGATGTAGAATACGATTCTAAAGTAAAACATCTGGGAATGCAAAGCATAATCACAACGAACTCCGTTTTGTTAGTTTTTTCAGACTTCGGCAGCCATTTTGACCATGTTCCCGAGGTGATATCAAAAAACTAAAAGTACAGATTTGCCTTATTTTTTGATGTAGATACGATTCTAAAGTAAAAAAAATTTTTGAAAATTTCCCAATTTTCGGACGCCATTTTGACCATGTTCCCGAAGAGTTATCAGAAAACAAAGATACCACGTTGTCTTTAGCTTTTGATGTAGAATCCAAATCTGAAGTCAAAATTCCAGAATTTGACAAAAAATGCGGATATACATACAGACATACAGCCATACAAACAGACTTCGCAAATTCAGTAACGACTCCTTCGGAGTTCGTTGAACATTCTAAAAATACAATTTATAGAAATTTGACTCCAGCAAAAGACATGATGAATCTTACACAACACAAAATAATATTTCTAGTGTAACATAATAATATCAACTTATAATAATAATAGTAATATAAAAACTTATCAACTTTTACAATGGAACCCATTTTAATTTGCAGAAGTTTTATTGTAAAAAGAACATTGCCTACACACAAATAAAAAATCATTTAGAAAGCATTAAAAGAAAGTGAGGTTCTGTATAACCTGTATCATGTGTTAGAATGATACTGACTGGCATTATTGTTTCTTGACGATTTGCTAACAAACCAAACATGAGAATTTGAATTTATTATTGCAAATACAGCTGCAAGGCATGAAAGATATTATAGGAATTAAAAATAGCAATGGTTTTAGTTATCTAGAATGCGATATATTACAAACTGTTTAAGATTAATAAAACGTTTTAGTTTGTCCTGTTATTATTGCATTTAAAAGACAGTAACCATGTGCAAATAATTATGTAAATATAAATTCCCATCTCTACTAGAACTCGACGTTATATAGACGTCACAATAAAAACCATTTTACGATATCGTCGTGACGTCATTATTTAGTGATGTGACGTCGTTGGCGTATTATTCCTAAATTACTACGTGAAAATGACGTCAGTCTGCTAGCTGGTTGAGTAAAACAAGAGTTTTGTGGTATTTGGGAACATCAGCACATAATTTCTGTTGGTAGATTATAAAAAAAATTTACTATAATCTTTATTTTTTTAAATTTTATTTTACAAGATTTATTTTATGGCACAGAATGTTTTTTATTATCTTCTTTATGATCTACCAACATGGTAGCAGACCGTGGTTGAGCTGTTCACGGTTATAAGAAATATAGTTGAGCTGTCTGTGGTTAGTGTCCAAACTTGGACGTTAGTGTTTGTGACAGTAAGGTTCGTAGTTGTGCTTAAACTCAATAACTCAAAATGACAAGTTGTCTGTATCAAAATAGAGAAGTTGGATGAAAATAATATGAAATTCTGAAAGTCCAAATAAAGAGCATACTCATCCGTAATGATTTAGCTGAATTAACTATGGACAAGGTGATAGAATTGATGAAGTGAATGCACAGTGGAGAACAAAACAAGTTTCAATGTTTAATTTCAATATTTAGAAAATTTCTTTTTATCAGTAGCTTTTTTCTCAATATCTTGAAAATTATATATGTATGATTATTACAATGAAACACCCACTTAATCTAAGTTTAGTATTTCCAGCAGTGGCGGGTATTTAAGGGGATGTTCAATGAAGATTCCTTTTATCTAGAAATCTTGGTACATAACACCCTATAAAAGAGTCAATAGTATACAAAACTGATTTCATGTAAGTAATTGGGATTTATTTGATGCAAATTAACAAATTGAAGGGCCATAGTCCTTCCTAAAAAATTAATTATACACATATTAAACATTGCTGTTCTCTATTGATGTGATCATAAAACAAGATCAAAATTTGAAACTATTAATAAATTCAAAATATTGATTCGAGAAGTCTTCCAAGGGGTAAACCACTACCTAAAATTTGTACATGACTGCAGAAAAGGAACCTGACTTCTGTGACTGCTAGATTATCTTCTATGACTGCTCAGATTTCTTATTGACTGCCACTGATTGCATATGATTATCTAAGATTGCCCAAAGGCTATCGAACCTTTGTACAAGACTGCCTAGAGTGGTCTTGTACATGAATACCAATGATTATTCTGATTATTCAATGACTGCTCTTGATTCTTCACTGACTGCTTTGGTTTTCTACTGAGAATTGCTAATGATTTCGTACGATTTCCTAAACAATTTTGTGCATGACTACCTAGAGTGGTTTACCCCTCTGTAATTTAACTATGAATATTTGAGTTGCTATCTGCAATTTATTATTCTGTAGGACTTTTTCTTAAAAATATGATTTGCTAAACAATTTTGACATTTCAATTCTTTGTATTAACTCTAAACAGTGATTTATAACTTTAATTCAGTGTATCAATCATTCTTTAATTTCAACTAAACTTGTCATGATAGTTTAGAAAGCAGCTAGCAGCTAGCCGATGGTGAAATGTTTTATTATTGGCATTATTATTAAATTAAAATGCAAATTATATTTAAAATATTCTTTAGAAAACATATGTGAGTGAAGAATAAATTTTAATTTGAATATCAAATTAAAAATTCTTTTCTGCTATTTTTAAAAAAGGATGATAAACATACTTTTAAATAACTAAACTATAAGATTCTTGTTTACAAAAACAACTTCTGTAGATCGTAAAAGTTCATATTCCACATTTGATTGAAAGTATTAATGTACAGGGTGTTTCAGTATGATTGGTATTGTCCCTACTTACAAATTGATTCATTATAATTATCATTAGTAACCTTCTGTCTATGTCTTAACTCTCTGCTGAAATAAAAGTATTTAATGTTTTTGTTTTGTTTCAGAGAAAAAATGGCCTTCTTCACAAAAGTCAATACAATTGTGCCTTACCTTCCTACTGAAGAGGAATGCCATTCCAATAACACAGTGATACAACAAAATGATGAAGTACCATCATCTCAATGTACAGACAGTGAAAGTAAAGTTGAAGAAGGCAGAAACAATAATAGTGAAGATGCTCAAACGAAACAAGAATTGGGTCCTTACAAATATACAGTGGATAGGGTATTGGGTGTTGAGGTTTAGTGTTTTTTTTTCTTTGTTAAATAGTGGCCTCCAAGTTACTTTTATTTTTTCTATTTTTTTGGTTTTTTTTTTTAATAATCGAAGGTATTAATTGCAAATTGAAATATTAACAATATTCCGTTTTCCTAAATTTTTATATAAATACTTAATAATGAAAATGTTTGAAATAAGAGAATTTGTTGTAAATGGCTCATGTAGCATTACATTAAAAAACTTATTATCTATCCTTTTTTGTCAATTGTCTAACTCATCTTCATTAATTAATGGTTATAGTGGGGATTTATTTTAAAATAAATTAATAACTCAGTCTCCAAGAACATTGACAGCAAACATTTTTCATCATCTTTCTTTAACTCTTGATATAATAATTTTATGAATCTCTGACACTTCTTGATTGATCCATATGCAGTGTGTCTCAAGGTAGACAGAACTTTTATATAGAGACAGCAGGTAATATGATGCTCTTCAGGTTTGCTGACTTGATGAGACAAATGAATAAATGAATACTATAACACAGGACAAGACATTTTTATTTTTTAATTTGCTTATACAAATTATATAATGAAATTATTTAAATCAAAGACACTAAATTTGATGCTGTGTTACTGTATTTATATTAATCTATCATTGAACCACGAAACATTAATAGCTTATGATTTGATTTGGTAATCTTACGCTTACCCTTTTTCCTTATATTAATTGTATTACTACATATTATTATTAAGCATACACAATAGTTGGGGTTTAATACTCAACATGCACCAAGGTTATATAAAACTGTGAGGTACGCTATCATTATGCATTAAAACTTAGAACTTAGAATGTGATGCAGTCGTAGCGTACCTATAAATTTATGTACCTACCTAATACTTCCAACAACCACACTCGGTGCAGAATATAGCAATACACTCTTATACTGCATATTTTAGTTTTTATTTTAAATTAACTTCTTTTAATGTTATTTGTTCTTGAAAATATTGCTATTGTTTCATGAAATCACACTGTTTAAAACGATATAATTAATACTTCGAGTGGTTGCATTTATTGACTTCAAATAATTCCCAATAATTTATTATTCTGAAATTAAAAGAGTGCATGTAATAAATAAGTTTTTTTAAAAAGTGAGGTTACATTAACTTTTAACCGTGGCTGTGAATCCCAGTGAATCTGCAATTTTTGGAACTGTGATCATTTGTGAAATCTGTGAAGAACTAATGGCCTTAAATTTATTTGTACGATGTGCCTTTTGTTGAAAAACATGACTTATACAAGAAAAGGTAGACTAAATTAGTGTAGGTATAAAAATTAATAAAATTAGCCACAGTTAGTTAAATTTTGATTTTAACCTCAAGAAATTTATATTGTTAAGATACTATTTAATTGAAATCTTGATTTCTGTATATGAGTAAGCCTTTCTTTTGTTTTGAAAAATTGAGTTTTTGCATATTATCATTTAAAGAAAATGATTTTGCTCTCATAGTCTTTCGTTTTTGAGTGTAATTTACATGAGTCATTTATTGGGAATATTTTGTATACAACGTATTCTACTATAAATATTATAATTGTGATCATTTTTAATTCATCTTTTTTTTTTTTGTTACTAAGGAAATAAATTTGTAATGAATTCTTTGTAATACTAATGTTTTGCATCACTTATTATAAGATCTGTTGTAAGATAAGTTTTTTAAGCATTAAATTAGGGTAACAAAAATAGCTCATGTTAACATAATTGCAGCTGTTGTAATAATTAAGAATTAAATTCTCATCATGCTGTGACTTTTATATCAAGAACAAAATTCTAAGTATTGTAAGTTAATTATTTTTTTGTTTTTATAAATAATCTTAAGATTATTACTACGGCTGCAGTGTTCAGAAAAATAAAAATCTTAGTGAGTACATTCTGAAGTATATTACCTAATATTACTACCTAGTACTACATATCTATAGACGCGATTTCAGGTTGTTATAAATTAGAGAAGGTTGTGATTAGAATCAAAACTATAAATCAAATGTATCTACATTTTCAGTATTATTTCGATGAGAATAAATTTTGTTTTTTATAGGACCAAATATTAAAGTATAATGGAATACGCTGTATATAAAAATGTATTTTCGTATAAACAGTTTTTAAATTTGTGAACTACTGTTAATATGTGCCTTAAAAGATCTGAATTATTTCTGTTGTAGATAATTCTAATGATACTATTAAATACTTGTTACTTGTTAATACTCACTTTATATAACTATCGTACTTTTCTTGTTTGAGCAACTTAGTCATTGCTCATTGTGTTATACGTTAGCAGTTTAAAACTGCATGTTTATTATTTTTTTTAATGTGTAAACTTATTTATGTATATTTGTACATAAGGATCTTAGTACAATCTTTTTTAACTTTGTTACCATACATTCTTGAAAAAATTCGAATCTGTTGACCTTCTCTTCGGATATATTTTATTTAATTATAAAAAATAACCTTTTCAGGATTATTATTTTTTCCTAGCTATATTAGCTATGGATTCTATTAGATAGTATATTGTTTATAATATATGGTTACTACTAGTGATTTTTTTACCTGTATTATATGTAAATAATATTATAGTTTTAATTTTATTAATGGATATGTTTTTAAAAAAAAGCATTAAGAAGTATAATATCATGCATATATTGTTCTAATAAATTTATTTAAATCACACCTATTTGAGTTTCATTTCCTGTTCCCTTTGTAACCCTATTTCTACCTTTAATATTTGCAGTCTTGATAATTTTTATAGAATTTGATCTCACTTAATTATTATTAATTATACTTTTGTTTTGTTCAGTATTTCTTTTCAATTTGCACTTTTAAAGTATCACTGTTTTGTATGTCACACTTCCCTTTTATATACTGTACTAATGTCGTGTAAACTAACATATGGGGAGTGAAATTGGAACAATTTTTAAAATAAAAGAATTATCATTTCTAATGACTTAATTAATTACAATAGGTAAGAATAATTAATAGACGCTGAACTTGAAAAAACTTATTTATTCATTCTAGCTTGACTTGCGTTGTCAACATTAACAGCTACTACATTAATACTGATAATACTTTCCATATCTTTACATTTTGAAGGCCAATTTCTGTAGATTCTCTGTGAAAATTGTTCTGCTTTAAATACCCTTAACAGTCTCCAATTGGGTGCAAATGGGGAATATTTGGAGAATTTTCTTGTTGTAGTAACACAAATATTAGTTTTTGACCGCTTTGAAATTTTTACTACATTCAGTTGTCACTGTTCTTGTGTAACTTCTTGGTGATCTGATACTGTATGAGCAAGTCTTTCATTATTTCTTGCATATGTGCTTAATATCATATTTTTTATTGTGTTTTTATTGTAGTTTATTCCTGGTTCTAATTTTTTATATGATTTAGCTACTTTTCACATAGTCAGATGCTTTAATATTTGAATTCTTTTGTTCATGGCTAGAGCACACAACTTGCTCCTTGCACATTTTCATTTTGGGTCCAGATGATTCTTAAATCTTTTAATATTATCATATATAGTTGATTTTTCCACCCGGAAGCTTAAAAGCTATGTTAACAGTGTTACATTTAGAAGCTGATGGAATTCTGTCTAGAAGTTCACACACCAATTTCTGCAGGGCCATTGCTTTGCTCGGCATCTTTTCAGAATAACATACTAATGCCGACTAATGTCTTAGCTCATGCATACTACAATGTAACAACTTGATTTACCAATCCAGAAGAATTCCCCAAGTTTAAAAGAACAGGGCGAAAATATATTGTAAAATGTATTCGCATTTCATTCCTCATACGTTATACCATCTATTGTATACAATTGATTTTAAATTGGTTGCAAAAAACAAATAAAGTGTATGACAGATTAACTATTATCAATAACGCCTCAGGAATCAGATTAGTTACTGAAAAGTCTGTTAAAGAACTTTAAAGAGAAGCATAAAAATACCTGGGCAGAGAAAAGCAAAAGAAAAACATGAACATAAAGTAAGAGAATATAGTAGCGAATCAATTCACAGAAAGGAGGTCTTAGCAATTCCATCTAGATGTGTCTATGCTCATTATGGTTTTGGCATTCTGAATAAGAAACGCCCACAAATAACGAATTATAAAAGAACGAGAAAACCACTGATAATAAGTGGATTGCATTAGCCCAAGATTGATATCCACAGATTATACATAGAAACAGGAAAAGTACTTCTTATACAATAAGTCACATTAGACAAACTTCCCATACGAACCTCGTCATCAGACCCGTGAATGAACATCGTCAGCGAGAATCGTAAACGACCCTTATCAAAGACCTCCGCAAACGAATCTCGTAAACAAACCTTGTAAATGAATCTAGTAAACAAACAATGTAGACATACCTCTAAAGGCGTTTTCGGAAATTCAACCTGGTAATATGCGCGGGTCAAGCATCTAACGTCCGTAGGTTGGTCGGATTAATCGGGTGATACCCACATTTTCTGAACAATTTTTATATTTTCTCATTTTTTAAATTGATTAGCAACAATCATAATATTCTCTCCGTCATTTTCAGAGTCGCCAGAGAAAAGGAAACCAGCAGCAATAGCTACAATTTTTTGTTTTGAATCCATGCTGAAACAATTACGCGCAAAAATTCCTTGATGTTTTTGAATTTTGAACTTTCTAACCTCATAAATGTCACAATTTACTACTAACCCATTCAACCCTATTCGTCGACCAGGGTTACTTTAAACTGATTGGGTAAGCACCCTGTAGTATTCCGAATGCTGAGTAGCGAACCGTGTCGAATAAACGAATGCTTAGGTTATAATCGAGTTGAAACCCGATCGTTCAGAGCGAATTTCCAAAAACGCCTTAAGTGAACATAGTAAACAAATCTAAAAAACAAACCCAGTAAACGAAATTAGTAAACAAACCTCATAGACGAGCTTAGTAACCGCACCTCGCAAACTAACTAAGTAAACGAACCTAGTAAAAGAACTTCCTAAACAGACTGCGTAGCCGAACATAGTAAATAAATCTCCTAAACGAACTTAGTGAACGAAGCTCGTAAACAAAATTAGTAAACGAAACTCGCAAACTAACTTAGTAAACGAAACTCGCAAACTAACTTAGTAAACGAACCTAGTAAACAAACCTAATAAGCAAACCCACTAAACGAAACTCATAAGCTACCGTAGTAAACGAAACTACTAAACGAATATTGTAAGTGAGCATAGCAAACGAACCTAATAAATGCTCGTAAAGGTAAATGAATCTGGAAAACGAATCTAGAAAACGAACCTTGTGCAGGAACATATCAAGGAAACTTGTAGAGAAATATAGTAAGTAAAACTAGTTAACAAACCTCGTAAGTGAATCTACATAGAAAACCAACTCAGTAAACTAAAATGGTAAACGATCCAAGTACGAGTATATACGAACTTCGTAAATTAACTTAGTAAACGAAACTCCTAATTGAACCTAGTAAAAGAAGCTCATAAACAAATGTGGAAAACAAACCTAATAAACGAAGTTTGTAATCAAACCTAGAGAACTAACACAGTAAATGAAACTAGTAAACAAACCTAAGAAACGAACCTAGTAAACAAAGCTTGGAAACGAACCTAGTAAACAAAGCTTGGAAACGAACCTGGTAAACGAGCCTATTTACTACGAGGCGAAAATTGTAGAGTGCCGCAAGCTGTGGCCGGTCTTTAGAAAGTGAGCGGCACGTATTCTTGATTGGGTAGTGTTTATTTTGAACTATGTAATTCTGTATACCGCTTCTTTTTAACAATTTATGCTAGAAATGAGTCACTTTCTAGATTTTTGACCTCGTAGTATTGTATTAGTAAACGAACCTAGCAAATGTATCTTTTTAAATGAGCTTAGTAAACGAATCTAGCAAACAAGCTTCGTAGACAAACGTAGTAAACAAATCTCGTAAGCGAACCTAGCGAACAAACCTCAAACGAATCTAGTAATGTAAATAAACCTGGAAAAACAACATCGTAAACGAACCTAGAAAACTAACCTAGTAAACAGACCTAATAAATGATTCTAGTAAACGAAGCGCATAAACGAACTCGGTAACTTAGTAAATGAATCTTCTAAGCAAACCTTGGAAACAAATCCAATAAGTGAAACTAGTAATCGCACCTAGTAACCGAATGTCGTAAATTGATGAAGCTTATAAATGGTTCTAGTAAACCAACTTTGGTAGACGAGCTTAGTAGATAAACGTACTAAATGAGCTTTTAAACATGCAATGTAGACGAATCTCTTAAGCGAACCTAGTAAACCAATATCGTAACCGAACCTAGTAAATGAACCTATTAAGTGAACCTGGTAAAGGAAACCAACCTCGAAACGAATCTAGAAAGCTAACCTATTGTAAACGAACCTCTTAAGCGAAATTAGTAAACAAGCCTCGTAAGCAAACTCTGTAAACGAATCCAGTAAACAAACCTAGTAAACTAATCCTGTAAACCAAATTGGTAAACGAATTTAACAAACCTAGGAAGCGAATCTCATAAGCGAACCTAGTAAACAAACCTCAGAAGCAAACTTAGTAAAAGAACCTCGTAATCCAATCTAATAAAGAAACTTTGTAAGCGAACCTAGTAAACAAGCCTTGTAAATGAATCCAGTAAACGAAGCTGGTTAACGACTCTTGTAAAGGAACCTAGAAAACTAACCTATTAAACGAACCTTGTAAGCGAACCTAGTAAACGAAGTGAACCTAATGAATAAATATTGTCAACGCACCTTGTTGACGCACGCCGTCAGTACACAGCGTCATGGCACTCAGTGAAGTAGTAAATGTGCTTTGTGTTGTATTTTACTAGCTTTTTTATGTTACCTTGAGAAACCTCTTTCACATAACAGCTCGTA
This sequence comes from Ignelater luminosus, assembly GCA_011009095.1. Taxonomy (NCBI): domain Eukaryota; kingdom Metazoa; phylum Arthropoda; class Insecta; order Coleoptera; family Elateridae; genus Ignelater; species Ignelater luminosus. The sequence goes on along the minus strand of VTPC01090626.1, from coordinate 228,140 downwards.
AAGTATGAAGACTCTTTTTAGTTTGAATTTTTAAAATTTGTTCAGGTCTTCTTACGAAAGGCTATACAGAGACATCAATATTGATTACAAACCACGTGACCACTAATTTAAAAGTGGTGGAAAACTTTATTTTTTGACGTTGGGCATACTACAGAGTAATGCTTATTCGAGTACATTTCTAAGTTAAAATTACATTGGCGTACGTGCGTTCCGTGATCTCTTGTTGTCTATTTGTTTTGCGTTTTTTACAGTTTATTTTGTTCTATTTAAAGATCAATCTTTTTCAAGACTAAATCTGCTTTTTGTGAGTTAATCAAAGTTAGATTTAACGCATTCACGGTGTGATAATAAATTTAAAATATTTAAGTTTTTAAGTAATATATCCAATACTACGCCACTGGACAACTGCATTATGTTTATTACAACAGAGCTGCCAATCGTGCAAGATGTGTTGCCTAAGCAATAGTAAATTTCGTTGTCACGTGGTTTGTGATCAATTTCGATGTTCCGATAGTGTAAAAAAGAAATTCTAAATATTTTAAAAAACGTTTTTATTAATTTTTAAGAAAAACTATAATACATAAACAGATCTTAATAAACAATAATAATAATAATAATAAAATAACGAGTTTCTTAATTATTTCTACGCATGCTTGAATAAAAGTAAAGTTGTTTTATCACCTAGGTACCAACAAGGAACGTGCATGAAATTAATTTTACTGGTTTTTAGAAGTTCATAGTAAGTATACTGTACACTAAAATAACAAGTAACATTTCTGATAGTCATCTTTTGTACTTTCCACTGTTTCTTTTTCTATTGTCTTATTTTCAATCTTCAATTGTGTTTCCAAAGAATGAAACACTTGGAGTATGTATGCTTGCTTGGCTTGAATCCGGCACCATTACATTTTCGTTTCATTTTTATTATTTAGTCTAAAATCTCTGTCTCTTTGTATACTCTAATGGCCTAGTCAATAATGTTTTGAGAACAGATACAGAAGATATTTTTGGCAAGTGAAAACGATACACAATGAATCTGAAGTCTTACAATGAAACAACTGAATTTGATCGACATTTAAGAACTCTACATGAACCGAGGCAAAACTTGAGCCCCACCAATTGTGATAAAAAAATATGCCAAATAGTTTGGTTCTTACAATTTTAGCTTGTGAAATTGATCTTATGCATGTTCCTTGCCAGTATTTACATCATATCATACAACATTGGCAGAGTTCCTACCTTACGATTCTTGATACAAAAAGGGTCTATCATTATCTAAATTAAAGGAATTCTAAAAATAATGCAGATTCTTCTAATGGATTGAATTGATTTGATAGTCTGATTTTCAAATTTATTAACAATAGAATAATTATTGAAAAAGTGAATAAAGAATATGATACATTACTCGTGCTTATTCTACTAAATTAGTTGTACTTCCTGGTAATGAACACTTTTTGAGTTCCGTTTTAATGGCTGCAATTAAAGGCACAGCAGGATCGTTTGGAGGTAGAGCACCTTCTACTAAAACACGTTCTACATCGATTTCCGGTGTTAGATTCGTTCTACAAAATGGTCCAGCACTTAAAGGTCTTGATAAAGGTGATGGCGTATTCGTAGCCCAAGCTCCTCTTGGTGGTTCGTTTTCTGCTTGTATGGAACGTCTAGTATCAGATGTTTTTGGACGTGGCCGCATACTCAACTGACTTTCTTCTCCGGGCCTGGAAATTTATATTTAGTGCTGTACAATCCTTTTCTACTTGGGTAATAAAGAAATATTAACGTGTTTGGTTCTTGATATGTGAGAAACCTAAAGTTAATTTTAATATATTTTATGCTATTTACAAAATGTAGTGCTATAACCTATTAAGAATGGTCTGATAAGGCAATAGAAATGGAAAGGGTAGGGGGTAGAAAATGCTGCATTAAAATTTCGAAAAATTGGCAAAGATTAACATTTTATCTACCTGTTGGTCATGGCAGAATGACTTTTGACTTCAAGAGAAACAGGACGACCTTCTTCAATTGGACTCTCTCGTCTGCTTCCGAATAAACTAAAAGTTTCATCTAGAAGATCGTGAAATCTCTTTCTCATTCTAGTATTATTTGATAATTTTACATCATCTGGTTTTTCTTCTGCGCCTGGAATCAAAATATTTTTGTGTATTGCATACATAACTACTTTACTACTACAAATTTCCAACAAAATACTTTTTTTGTACGTGCTTGCTTTGCACTAACAGTCAATATCATTTCTTACCATGTTGTAACTTTTTACAGTAAGCATTCCATACAACAGGTCCTATAACTCCAGGATCTTCTATTGCACTTAAACTTCCATGTCGCGTTAGTGGTGTATTATACTTTTTATGTTTTTGCTCTACATATTCTAGATCTTCATCATCTGCAATATCCAAATGAAGAACACTAACAGGTTCTAAAACTTTATTCAGTGGTTCTGGAATGTTTCCCCTGAAATACATTCTTCATTAAATAGTATTAAGTCAAAAATCATAGCTAGTGTACTTTAGTGAAACCAAAATACATACCTGGGAAAAGATTTTACGGAAGGCATAGATAGATAAGATTTTGGACTAACTACTCCTGGATCATAATTTTTGATAAGAATAGTATCAGACAAATCTTTCTTAGGTTTGTCGCTACTGCTACTATCACTTTCTAAAACTAAGCTTGTTTTATGTTCATGTTGCAATGGTGTGGTTTTGTTCAAAGCCGCTTTTGGTCTTGCAACTGTGGTTCTTCTAGGAGGTGTTTGTTGCCTTTTTTTCAAACTCATAAGAGGTGATGTATCCAAGCTACTCGTACTGAAATAAGATATAGACTTTAAATGTATTACTATAACAAAAAAAGAAAGCATAAAAGAATAGTTAGAATTAGGTAGAATCTAATAAGTTATTATGTCGTTTTGTGGCAGTTCAATATTTCTGGCAAGCAATTTTAAATTTGTAAATAATCCAAGTCCAATTCTGGACACTTAGTGCATTGTTTCTACTATTTTAGTTCTTCATAGTATGGGATAAGCAAAATCAAATACAATGCTTTATAAATAATTATTAAAGTAATTCCAGAAAATGCTTTCTGTCTGGAAGGAATAATCCGTAGGAGTTTCATTATTTGTATCATTAAAAGCTGCAAAGTGTACAAAAGCCAAAGATCAATTGAGTTCGAGCTTGTTGGTAAATTTGGATGTGTGCAGAATTGGTTGCAAGGAGCATTAAATATGCATGGATCGGTCAATGAGTAGGTAGCAACAGATCGAGTAGTAGGTCTATGGACCCATTTCCATTTGGATTTCCTTTCGAATTAGAGCTACCAAAGAAAATACATCCGTAACTAGTTAGACTAATTGTGACATAACTGCTTTGTTTGGATGAATTGATATTATCTTTTTGGGGTCACAATTGTGTTAGTATGATCAAAATGAATGAACAGCTTTTGCTATCAGTAACTGTGTCTTCGTATCACTATTATTTTGTTTTGTTGGCAAGAAGGGAAACTTTTGCTTTGCTGTCCAAAATATTGCAAATTAGGTTATGTACGAGGGCGGTTCAATAAGTACCCGTGTTAGAAATGAAGACACAATTTTTTTCAAAAATTTTTTTTTATTTTTCAACATAGTCTCCTTTTATAAATATACACTTCTCCCAACGTTCCTGCCATTTTTTTAACCCCTCCAAAAAATAGGATTTGTCGAACTCTTCAAAATACGCCTCTATCTCGGCGATGACTTCCTCGTTTGAGCTAAATTTTTTTCCCGCGAGCCATTTCTTCATGTTAGGAAACAAGAAAAAGTCGCAGGGAGCCAGATCGGGTGAATACGGGGGGTGCGGCAGCAATTCATAACGCAATTCATGCAGTTTGGTGGTGACAACTCCGGATGAATGTGCTGGTGCGTTATTGTGGTGAAACAGCACCTTTTTCTTCGCCAAATGCGGCCGTGTCTCCTTCAATTTTTTGTCGAAGCTGTCTAATAACTCGCTGTAGTATTGTCCAGTGATCGTTCTTCCTTTTTCTAAAAAATCCATGAGGATGACGCCGTTCGCATCCCAAAAAATCGTCGCCATGACCTTTCCGGCCGATGGAACCATCTTCGCCTTCTTTGAAGCAGATTCACTGGGAGAAATCCATTGTTTTGATTGTTGCTTAGTTTCTGGTGTGTAATGATGAATCCAGGTTTCATCAACGGTGACAACTCGACGCAAAAACTCCTTCGGATTTCGCTTAAATTGCTCCAAACACTGGTTCGAAGTTAACAGCCGCATCCGCTTGTTGTCCACCGTTAGCAATCGCGGCACCCATCGCGCCGACAATTTTTTCATCGCCAACTTATCATGTAAAATATTAATTGCCGTTCCGGTCGACACACCTACGGCCTCTGCTACTTCACGCACTTTCGTTCGTCGATCAGCGAGAATCATGTCGTGGACTTTTTGAATGATTTCCTCGGTAACCACGTCTGCCGGGCGTCCTAGTCGCTCCTCATCCAAAACTGATGTTCGCCCACGTTTAAATTCGTTGAACCAATATCTAACTGTGGTCATAGATGGCGAAGTGTCCCCATAAACAGCATCCAACTTTGCTTTTATCTCCTCGCATTTTTTCCCATCCAAAAACAGAAAGCGAATTACCGAACGATACTGCTCTTTTTCCATCTTAGCTAAAATCACGAAACATGTCTTACTCAAATCCAAACTAACCTATCAATCAGTCTGCAATTTGTTATACCGTCGTTTGATAGATGGCAGCACACGATGATAACACCAACTTCCCTCAGGAACGCCTTCTGTCGTCAAACACGGGTACTTACTGAACCGCCCTCGTATTTTAAAATTTTGGACCGATATTTCAAGTAAGATGTTATCTTGCTTGCACCATAAATTACTTCTGGATTCTAATGGTATTCATTTGTATGGACATCAAGAAATATTCAAAGACACTTGATTAGTTTGAATGTTTTCAGCACCGTTTGATTTCTAAATTCTACCCTAAAAAGGCACAGTCACGTATACACAGTCTAAGAATAGTGTAATATGAGTGTCTATCTGGAAGTAACGTCTTGGAATATTTGTTGAAATTTTATTAGAAACCATAATAAGTGCGTTTAAAAGAAAAATTGCTTTAGTGGGCCGGTTATGGAACCTTAAAATAAACGGCGATCATGATGGAAAAATACTTTATTATCCAACCAGTGTGTAGATGTTATCACATAAGTATTTCATTGACAACAATAGATAATCTGCCTTTGGTTTTAAGAAGAATTCTAACCGCGGAAAAATTATATCGGAAAACATTTTTTTCATTCGTAATGAATTCTTAGTTAACATTATCTTACACTAAAGCAACCATAGATATTTTTAGAACCACACTCTTAGCAAGAAAAATAACTGATTAGAATTCATAAGTTTACCCTCGCTTTATTATTATATGTTACATTCTATTCTATTTTCTGCTTAACAAGTAGCTAACAACCACAAATCAACATACACTACCTGATTTATGTTTTGTACTTACTGTCAAAGAATAAAATAATGTTTTAATGATAATACTTGCCAATTATAGATGTTAACTTAATTCATTTGTTTTAGTAGTTTATTAATCGATATTTACGTAATTTAAAATCTGACACTGAATCAGACATTAAACACAAAAATATAAATCGATAAATGATTATAATAATGATGAAATACCTGTAAGAGCTAGAACTGGAAGTATTTTGTGGTCTAGCCGAAAACATTCCACTTTTCAAAGTTTGATTGGAAGGCTGCGATCTAAAATTTATATAGGTCGACGATTCTCTTCTTCTTCGAGGGTCATATTCTGATTTTTCAGTTCCATTTGTTACAAACGCACTGTTAGTATGTCCTGTAGCAGAATCGTGATGAAATACTTGTTTTTTATTAAGTAAACCCATTTGACTTTTACTGTGTTTACTCAATGCTAAAGTCAACAATGCTACTAATAATAACAACACGAATAGGATAGTTAAGGCTACTCCGATGAAAACCCACGTATTGTTTGAACTTGCTAGATACTGAGGATCGTTTACTTTTAAATAAGCTAGAACAATAAAGATATTTCTAAAATAACTTTTATTTTTTTTTCACTTAATGTATAGGATAACATGTATACTATGTTGATACTACATACGTTCGGCTTTGATTATAAATGGATATCCCAATTCATGTGTAACCTCTTCATCAGATACTAAACTCATATCAGCAGCGGCTGTTGTAGCTGCAACTGGCTGTCCGGAAACAGAAACATGATACAAGACTTCAATTTTCTCATCTCCATTAGCAGGTAACTTTGCTATATTATGTATGTAAACATTTACAGGCTTATCTTTATTTTCTATTTCTCTTTTAGCACGACCGCTTATACCAAGATGTTGTTCTTGTTGTCTGAAATAAATAAATCGAACTTGTTACTATTACTATGCTATATTACTATACTTAATAATCTCAAAAGAAAACAAATATTTAACATGGTATTATAACATTTTGAAACTAATTGAAAAAACCTGCCTCTGAAACGCAATCTTATATAACTTTGCTAGTCCATTTTTGAGATCAGTAATAACGACATTTTTTCCTTCACTTTTCAGAACGGTTAATAACCAAAAATGGCGATCCGCATCAGGTGCGCTTTCTTCTGAGGTATTAGTATAAGGTACTTCAAAGGTTGGTGTAGGATTAATCTCTCCACTAGGTGTTACTGGAGATTCACAATTAAAGGGACAGTTCGTTGTTGGATTGGGAAGAGTCTGTAACAAAAATAAACAATCTTAGTTATTCGGTTATAAGAAATATTCTCTGTCAGACTAAACCGAGAAACTATTTTTGAGAAATAATACACAGAATAACTGAATAAGGTTTTAGTCTACATATCTAGATGTCTAAAACTGGAAAGAAACGTACTTATAAAATATTATGAGACATTTTTAGTGTTTAATTAAATGAATACTCTGCGGACGGTTCTTAAATACTCATTGTTCTGATGTTGACTGGGACTGCTGAAATCTATAGTAACGTTGATGATTAAGAATTACCTTGAGACACATCCTACCTCTAACTCACTTACTTGTAACACAATCAAAATAAAATAAATAAATAGTTAATCACAGCCTACTCCATTTGCAATCCAATAATAAGTCGAATTAAGCTGTAAAAGAAACAAATTACTCATTTGATTATGTACGGTGTGATTCAAATTCGAGGTAAATATAGGGTATCTCAGAAACCAGAAAAGTTAGAACAAAAACTGAATACACCTAACTAATGCACTTTTTCCTGTCGAGTTCATTAATGTAATCAGAATTTATGTACATATCTTCTTTTGTTTTTGAGCTATAGGTAAAAATATATAAGTGGTTGTATCTTCATTATTTGAAAGAAAAAAGGAAAAACGATCGTTAAAGAGTTATTTTGTATGGTTTGGTGTTTAGAATAAAGTAACTATCTTTATTCTATTCAATTGTTTTCGAGTTGTAACAAAAACAATTCATTTTCTAAATGGCAATCATAATAGGCCTTGACATACCTAAATTAGTTTAATATGGTTAGCTGTATTTATATTAAACAGGAATGAAAATATAGAAACCAAAAAATTCCTTTTCATTGCTTAACCACTATTTGCTCAAAGTTTTAGATGACAAGTCTCATAATGAAAGAATCTCTGGCTAGTTTGAACTACATGGAGCACCGATACACAACTGTGACTTGACAAAAAACTTTTCAACAGTAACTTTCCAAACAAGTGGATTGGAACCTATGAATAAATTGACTCCGACGATCATCTCATATTATGCCTATTGATTCCTATTTATCTATCTACCTATCTATTCTGATCACTTGTAGGCACAGAATAACCAATTCGGAATTATAAATTACGTTATGCCATTTGAAACACCGAAGAATTTTTAAATAATCCACAGACAAAATGTACGTCTAGAATTTACAAGTTTGTGAAGCTACAGATTGATTCTAAGGATTTGTAGATACAGGTTTTCACAATGTTATTAGATGTCTAAATATTCTGAGAAAGACGCTGAGAATATATTCTAAACACTAGTAGATTCTAAATAACCAATAGACCATTATATAGTTCAAAATTACGAATTTGAGACGTAAAAGAATTTCTAGACCAGGGTCGGTGGCGCTAGGATATTTAGCATCGATAACAAAATTTCTTAAGGTGCCTTTGTGTGATAAGCAGCGTGGTACATTTAATGTAAGTTTTATTCGTTTTATTCTCCACTGCGCAGTCTCATAGTCACTTGTTACGGGAGACACGGGAATTAGCGACCCAAAGGCGGAAACTGATCGTTAACATACAATTTGACATGCCACTTGGCTAGCTCAGCAGGTCGGAGACAGGGTTGTTCGACGGCGCACTCCGTTGGTAACATACTTTTAGATGACAAAGTAGGTAGATGAGTTAAATCGATGGGTGCCAATAAAAGTGATAGGCTGTTCCTAAATAACGTAGCCTTGCCATAAGTCAACTATACGAAATTTGTAGTGCACTTATGAGGATACTCAAGCTTGCTTTACTATTTGGCTACTTAGTGACAAATAAACACAAGCAGTCTAATGGGCTGGACGACTTGTTGAACTCCCATCGGTTTACAGCTGTAAATACTTCAACTAAAAACATCCAAACACCACACTGCAGGTTAACAAATATTCAACAAAATAAAAGTGAAAAATAGTGTACAATTCCTCATACAAAATAATCTTTGCAATATTCACTTCTGGTTACGTTATAAACTAAACAAACAAATTCGTGTAAATATTTTAACTAATGGGAAAGTCCCACAATTGGCTTTTTTGATAATTCTTGCAAGTTTAGGTTGTTATAAAATGATCAGTGTATGAAATTTTAGAGAATTCGGTTTTATATACAGTAGTAAACGCAAAACAAAGTTTAAATATTTTTAAAAGTGCCACTGAACAATCAAAACGTACATAGATCGACGTGTCAATAAGATTTTATTGGTTAATAGTTGTCAGTACAATGCAAGGTCATTGTAATCCTGTATTCAGACTGAGCACCTTATTTATACCATTTCTAAGCATCATGAGGCATTTATGGTGAATGTGTTCATTGCATGAGAGTTTGTCAAGCTTAAATATTGAATATTAATGACAAAAATCTCACCATGGTCATTCCATTATATGAAACTTGTTGTTTAATTAAAACTACTTGGCTTATGCATTATATGTTTTTATTTGTATTTTGAACGTTTCGGAATGTTTTTTTAAATTTAGTATCCGTCGGATCCATTACCTTGCGTCCAGTAAAAAACTGGTTAAGTTAGAGCGCTCTGTCTGACTTATCAGGCCTTTCTAGATTTTCTTATTACTATTATACAACAATGTACGTTACCTCGAATCTAATATCTACTCGAAATAAATATGTAAATGGATACACATTTGTAACTGTGGGTTAGCGGCGTCTCAGTGCAATCAGGTTATCGCCCCCGCTACTCATTATTGAAAAATTCTTAATACAAAATTCTCGATTCAGTCTACAAAACGAAATCTGTGCAGGCTAGTTTGCTTGAACGTTATAAAGATTTACTTAAAGGTAACGTATCAAACTAATACTTGCTAGTTTGATTTCTTAAGAAAACAACGAGGTCTGCATTATAATACAAAGTCTGAACTGTACTGAATACTATGCTAACACTAAATAGATAATTTAATACGGTTCGTACACAATTGTTTTAAAATGCAGGTTTGGTAAAGGATCTACATACCTCCAAACGCCCACTGCAAGTTCGTTGGCCAAGCTGTTCAGACTGGTGGAAACTAGTAACTCCTGGTGCAATAAATCTTGACTGAATGAACAAATAAACTAATGAATTACCTCCAGAGTTTACTAGTACGAGATTATCAATTAAATTCTTTCAGATTTACATCAACTGAATAAACGATAATAAATATCATGATATGTTACTTTACGTGTGACTTTTTAACAAGATTTGGTAGATAAATATTCAAACATTTCAACTAGATTTCCGTGACGTGACTGATAGAAGATTTTCCCGAAAAACGACTTTTTGAACAGAGATAATATTATGTAGAATAAGCGGTAACATCCTAACGATCAGGGAACTGAGATAATAAATTTGTTGGAACTCGTTGCGGTAAAATCCGATCAGTAATACCTGCACTGGGAAATTTACACTCACGGTAAGTACTGAAGAAAATGCAATAAGAGAAGCTTTTTCTGCAAAGAAAACACCGACACCAACGATACTTTAACTGACAAAATGGTAAACGAAGCCATAGAAGCCACCGGAGTGGGTTCCCAAACGAAAGTGTCTTTCTGACGAGAACAACAGGGTTGGGAGTATTTAAAAGACGTAATTCTACTAGAAAGTTGCGCAAGCGCAAAGAATTCTTATTGGTAAATAAAATATTCACACATACCCTAATTGGCCAACGGAGAATATTATTTTGTAAGCGAGAAAGCAATGAATAGTCTGCGTCTTGACAGGCAAACAAGCGTTTACAATAGAAATTCAAAGATGTAGGAATTAATACAATAAAGCATTTACCATTTAGAAATACGTATTTCCTAAAAAAAATATTAGGCTATACCACATGGGCTGAAAAGTCCCAGGCCTAACAAAGAAAACACGTTTTTTTTTGTTCAGAATTAGCTTTATTCATCAACGTAATTTCCATCAAGAACAACGCAATCATTCCAGCGCCGCTCTAACATTTCAATACCACTTTTGTAGAACGATTTATCTTTTGCCTCAAAATAGGACTCAGTTTCAGCGATAACCTCTTCATTCGAGCGAAATTTCTTACCGGCAAGCATTTTTTTTTTAGGTTTGCGAACAGCCAGTAGTTGCTGGGAGCCAAATCTGGCGAATACGGTGGATGTGGGAGCAATTCGAAGTTCAATTCATGTAGTTTTGCCATTGTTTTGATTGACTTGTGACACGGTGCGTTGTCTTGATGAAACAAAATTTTTTTCTTTGCCATATGCGGTCGTTTCTTTGCAATTTCGGCCTTCAAACGCTCCAATAACGCTATATAATATTCACTGTTGATGGTATTTCCCTTCTCAAGATAGTCGATGAATATTACACCACGCACATCCCAAAATACCGAGGCCATAACCTTTCCAGCCGATTGTTGTGCTTTCGGTCGCTTTGGACGAGGTTCACCAGTTGCTGTCCACTCAGATGACGATCGTTTTGATTCCGGAGTGAAGTGATGGATCCATGTTTCATCCATTGTCACATATCGACGCAAACATTCCGGTTTGTTACGTTTAAACATGGCCAAACACTGCTCAGAAACATCAACACGTTCTTGTTTTTGGTGAACAGTGAGCAAACGCGGCACCCACTTTGAGCAGAGCTTTCTCATAGTCAAATGCTCATGCAATATAAAGCCAACACGTTCTTTTGATATCTTTACAATGTCAGCTAACTCACGCAACTTCACTTTTCGATCATTCAAAACGATTTTGTGGATTTTTTTGATGTTTTCTGGTGTTACCGCCTCATTTGGACGTCCACTGCGTTCTGCATCATCGGTGTCTCTACGACCACGTTTGAAGTCAACAAATCAACGTTTTATTGTTGTTTCTGATGGAGCGGAGTGCCCATAACACTTTTCAAGCCATTGCTTCGCTTGAACGGTATTTTTTCCCATCAAGAAGCAGTGTAAAACTAAAACACGAAATTGTTTTTGATCCATTGTTTTGAAAATAACAAAAGTAGCGTCACTCTTAGCACAATAACTCACAAAATAATGAATAGAATATCATGAAATTTTAACAGCTGTCTTTTGAAGGTTAGTACTAACTGAAGAAGCGGTGAATGCAATAGAACTAGCGCCATCTATTTGTTAGGCCTGGGACTTTTCAGCCCATGCGTTAAAAATGAGTTTACAATAATGTACACATTACTTCTTCTTCTGACACCTGTTGAAATTAATATGTCGCAATCCTTAAAAATAAAAAGAGAAATGGTATTTTAAAGACAAAATCTCTAAAATAGAGTTTAACAACACTACTTTATATTTGCAGACCAATAGTTTTTAATATAGGAACGATAGAGAGTCCTAGTTTCTCACAATAACACAACACAGCGAGGCACCTCTGGCATATGCACTTTTTGGTGCCGACCCTGTCGTCAGTACTAAACGAGATATCATAACAAAATTAAAATCTAGTTCCAGTTTACGATCGAAGATTAGTACAAGACCATGACCTTCTTTTGTTTTCTACAATAATTAAGAAACAAACTACTTTAGTTTTCATGACCTTCTTTCTAATAAATGAATATTCTCTCATAATATTTGCACAAATATAGGCGTATAAGCTGTGTAGCTTGGAAGATCAGAAAAGAACTGTTTGTTATAAAATCTAAGATTCAAATAATATTATGCACGAATCTAAAATAAATTATAAATTCATTTTTAAAGAAAAGCCTATGGATTATGATTTTAAAATATTACTGTTACGTGTAACTTTATATAAATATTGATTTTAATCATGCTTCGTGCACAATACAAAATAATTTACCTATAGCACCTATACTGTATTACAATGTTACTTTTAATACGTTTATTGAATACAAATGCATTATAAAATCAATAACCTTTCATTCAATGTTTAACTGACCTGATTTATATGTGTCGATGGTGTTTCAATGTACACGGTGGATAATACTGTTTTTGTTTTATATTCGGTTGACGCAGTTTTAGTTTTCCAGTAACCTTGGTTTTCGCCATCTGTATCACCATCTCCGGAACCCGTCCAGAAAAAATCTTCTAAATGATAAGCTCGCTTGTCAGTGTAACCATTCTCTATAAGTACTAACTCTGAAAAGATAATAAATATTAGTATTTTGATAATTTTATATTTATTAATTAATAAATTTTAAAGTAATCAAACAAAATTCTCAAATATCTTAATCTACCACATGTTTCGTGGAAGACAGAACATATAATGAGAGTTTGTATCTAGAACTGTCTTAATGTCTACTGATTTTGTCTAGACATTTCATGTTGGCTGACAACTCAGTTTTTTTTACATAATCAACAAGTGTCTTACATACAGCCAATTTCACATATTTTCAAATAAAAAGCACCTAAATCTCCAAGTATCGGTAAGTATTTATCTTTATTCCATCTGCTTTCATAACTAGCTTTATTTTGTTTTGGCATTCTTGAGTGTTGGTTGTCGACTATTGCACAAGAAATATTACGTCCCGCCCCATCTCAAACATCTATTTGCAAGTCCAACCCATGACTTTCTTTGTCATTCTGTTCAAGAGTGATTTGAATGTCAAATCCACCTCTAAAGATGTGCCATAAAAGTATTTAATCCATATTGAGTGTAGTGTGGTGGGGTTTTGACAAATTTATAATAGTTTTCCTTTGTTGTAACATCTTGCATTGTTTTTAAAATAGTGCTGCCTATATTATGATGACTATGTCATCGATAAAGCCAATGGTAATCAATTTATTAGGACTAGTCACTACAGCAATGATGAAAGAACTTTTCCTGAGTATGGTGTCATTAACAGTGACATCAACATTCCTCTATATTAGCACATTGAAAATTCACTTACAGACCATAAGGTAGATTACCTATCCTTTCATAGCTACTCTTATAAAGCCCAGGGACATGTTATCAAATTCCGCCTTGACTTCTAGTACGATGTATGTTTGCATTATTTTGCAACTTGATAGACATAATGGTACAGAGTGAGTGGTATAGTCAGTAATATATAGATTTCTTCAGTAATTTGAAGAACAAAGTCAGGTTTATGAACCTAAAGAATTCAGTCTGGGCGTACGAATAATAAAACTCAGCTTTATATCTTTCCATGCAAAAAGCTAAGTCCTAGTTTTCTTCAATAAATTTTATGACTAGCACTACCATATTTTGTTTGACTTCGCCTTCCAGAGTTCTCTATTACGGAAAGTAACAGCTTCGGTAGCTCCTTTCTCCTCTTCTTTCCTCCTCACTTTTTTGCAAACTTGAATAGTCTTTTAGTATTGGCTCATAATAGAGACAATTTCTCTTTCTTCTCTCCAAAGTCTTACCGGTGCAGCAGAAAACTGTTCACAACACTAATGTGAAACGAAATCATTTATTTTATTGTTGTTAACTTTTTCTCTTACTATTTCTGCATATTTCCACTGACAGAAAAAAACAATTTAAACAAAGGCAGGTGATAACAAAAATTGTATGCAGTGCAACAAGAACTTTTGGGGAAGTTTTAAAGGTGCTTTTCTAATTTTAATATCGATAAAATGACTTAATCTGTGCTTATTAGTTTGGGTGTACATCTTTAAGTGCTAATATATGATCGAACCGTAAAGACAGTTCGTCATACCAGTTCAGAGGAACAGTTTCGAAAACTATTTTCATGGTCATGCACAAAAAGTCTTTTTCATGATTTTTAGCTTTGCTGTATTTTTACATAATAGAAGCTAAGGGTTTTCATCACCTTCATGCTATTCTCTTGTTTTGTTCCGGGCTATATACCAAAACGTGTATTGTAACAAAAATCAAAAAGAAATTATAAATTGAATATCGCGGAAACTAACCGTTATAATATATGTAACACACAAAAAAGAGCTCTAATAAGGAAACAACTTTCACAAAATTTATATGCAAGCAACATGTATATTTAGAAAAAAAAGCATTTGAATTGCCTAGTTTTCGACATGAAAAAAAATTGTGTCTGTTCACATCAGCGGCTCATCAATAAGAAAATTCAATCTTCAGCATTGTAAATAAATAAGAAAAGAAACAAACGAGTTTCCAGAATTATAACGTGAATCGCATCTTATATATCTTGTTGAATCGATCACTACTAGCGTATTTTGAGCAAATTTGTGGTACCAGCTTGCACCTGTATCCTATCTGTTATTAATGAGAGTTCACGAACCTTTCCTTCAAAAAAAGGAGGAAAAGAATAATAATAAAAGATTGTGTGTATCTTTCGTTAGTTTTACGTGTTCAATTCAATTTGTTCTTTATTTTGTTTTTGAAGTACTTACATTTAATTTTCTTTACACTCTGAAAATAATTTATTCGACATTATTTATCCACTGATGAGTGATGACCTCATTCTATGGTTGACTGCAATCATTGTTAATAGATAAATGGGATGCTTAAAATACAAATGCCTAATAGTTTTGTGCGGTTAGCTACTGCAGCATTGGCATTTTGTAAAAAGAAATCTTGCATTTATTATAATTGCAAGTAACATCATTACAGAATAAAATGTTTAAACAAGAGACTGCTAATAAAGGGTTTTCCAATAAGAGGTGTTATTTTGATATTCAAAGAAAAGTGCCATTTTTTAATATAAATGATCGGATGTTTATTTCATTATAAAGAGGAAGGTATGCCGTTAATAGTGGAAAATAACATCAGGCAAATGACCACCACGACCACGCTTACAGGACAATATCCTTTTCATGAAATTTTCCATAACCAAATCGCAAAGTGGCTGCCATATGTCCTCGGTAGCCTCACGAATTCCATCTTTGAGGTCTTGAATCGACGCTGGGCTGTTGGCGTAGACCTTCTCTTTCACGTGGCCCCAAAGAAAGAAGTCGCAAGGTGTTAAATCACAAGATCTCGGTGGCCAATTGTGATCACCTCTTCGAGAGATAACACGGCCCGGAAACTTTTTCTGTAAAAGATCAATGGTTTCGTTGCTTGTGTGGCACGTAGCGCCGTCTTGTTGAAAGTAAACGTTGTCCAGATCAATACCATCCAATTCCGGCCATAAAAAATCGTTAATCATCTCTCGATAGCGCAATCCAGTCACCGTAACTGTTGCTCCAGCCTCATTTTCGAAAAAGTAAGGTCCAATGACTCCGCCGGACCATAAACCGCACCAAACAGTCACACGTTGAGGATAGAGAGACTTTTCAACAATAACTCTTGGATTTTCTGAGCCCCAGATCCGACAATTTTGCTTGTTGACGAAGCCACCGAGGTGGAAATGGGCCTCATCACTCAAGATGATTTTTCGATGGAATTCTGGATCATTTTCATGCATTTCAACGACCCAATCAGCAAAGACACGACGTTGTTGATGATCGGCCGGCTTGAGTTCTTGTGTTAACTGGACTTTATAAGCCTTAAGACCCAAATCTTTATGCAAAATACGGTGTAATGACGTTTGTGGAATGGCTAATTCCAAAGAACGACGAGGAATGGACAAACCTGGGTTTTCTTTAACACTTTCGGCTACAACAGCAATATTCTCGGCTGTTCTTGAGCGACGTGCACGGGTTTTATTCTTCACATCACTAACTTGTCCCAAGAGCTCGAATTTTTTCACCAATTTCTGTATTGCGGTCCGACAAGGTGCTTCACGGTGACCCAAAAATGTTCGAGTTTTACGAACCGTCTCTGCCAAATTTTCCCCATTTTTATAGTGCATTTTAATAATTTCAATGCGTTGTTGAAGCGTGTATCGTTCCATATTTATTAATGGCGTAGTTTCTACTTGTCAAATGTCAAAAAATGATAGCTTCAAAAGTGACATCTACCGAAATAGCGGGCTATTCAAAATAACACCTCTTATTGGAAAACCCTTCGACATAGTTCTTGCATTCTATATCTATCTCTCTCTGTCTGTAAGCGTCCCATTGACATTAAAAATATAGATGGCTGCAAATACATTACAATTTTACTATGGTTCGTTTTTAAAATTTGTCGATTTGGCAACTTAATTTTCACGTGATAGAGTATCTTAATGTCCTAATATTAAGCAAAAAAAATATGATTGTATTTGCCGATTAGTACGATTTCTGGTTGGTAGAAAATTCATCGTTTTTGAGATACAGGGTATCAAAATAGAGTCATTTAAGAATTTCTGGTTTTGCAATATACGCGTGCAATATCTAGATCAAAATAACTTACTAGTTACTTTTACTTTCTACTATAGGGTATCTACAATTTCACAAATTCACATAGCCCATATCGTCTCTAGTACGGATGACAATCTAGAGAGAGATAACTATAATGTACTTCTCTAACAAGATTATCTCTCTTAACAAGCATTGTCATTTTTGCAACTAATATTCAATTCAATAAAACAGTTGATTTTGGATTTTCCCCGTGGAATGTGTCACTTTCGAGTAGAATCGAACTTGGGGCGAACACGAACTGTACATAGATAAATCTTTCAAGTTTAATCTCTCACTCACAGATATATAACCTCGATTAATACCTTGAACAGTCCAGATTATCTGTAATAGTTTAATATATGTCAACAGGTAACATTCTGCTTTGTATAGCTGTGGTTTTTGGGCAACTTCATTTTATGACAAATTCCAAATCTCACTCTTATCACGACCTTGTTCAAAATAATTGTGTATCATGCAAGAAATGCGTGTTATTAAAAGAAATTATTCTTAGAAATCCTTAAATTACAAACGTTGCATCGTGTTATCCCAGTAAAGAACTTGCAGATAAGAATAACAGTGTTTGGTTATCCTTATCAGTCAAGTAAAATAAAAGATGCAGCACTGCCAGTATGTTATTTTCTGTATTATATATTTTTTTAAATTTAATCAAATTATAGCTACAAGGTGTTACTTATGTAGTTCAAGCCGGTTAAAAGTTTATTTAGTTTGATTTTAATTTCTCCGAGATTTTGTTAAAATCTAATTTACAATTTAGTCTTTGTCTTAATTATTTAATATAATGAGACAATTTAAAGAAAAAGAAAGAATGATAGTTTATGAAATCGTGAAATGAATACCTTATATTAGATAATTTAGAATAGGCATTCATTATAAAGTAGGAAATGAGACGATGAAATAATTTATTTTCCTTTGAAAGATTCTGCATATGCATATCAAATAGAAGTAATAGACAATAGGTGTAGGAGTAGTTTATTAATAGACTGCCAAATTAACAAGCTTTATTTAAATGTGGCGTCTTTTTAGAAGACAACAAATTGTTATGCTAAAAGGAAAACTTTAACGAAATTCCAAAATTCTCAGAATTTCATAATAGAATGAAATAATAGAAAATGAGCAATATTCAAGTTAGTCTGAAAGTTAGCTTTGCAATTAAATAGTTAAACTAGCTCGGTGTTAAGTTTTCCATAATTAATTTGTATTGGTGGATTGTAGCGACAGTTTTCTAGAATGGAATTTTAAATTTAACTGCAATCTGAAATGTGTAGCCCCATAGAAGGATTTCGAATTTGTAGGGCATATATTATTAGGTCGTATATGGCATATAGGACATGTTACAACAGCGCGTTTATGGTAAGGGATGATTAAGAAGAAAATCAGTTCTGAGAAAGCCATGTATACGTCTTAGCTTAACATAATCTAGAGATATAAAAATATCAATTTGGCAACAAAACAATAGCGTAAACAGCAAGCATAACCTAGAAATGTCAAAATGTCAATTTACATTGCAAAGAGTAATGAGTTACAGGTACCTCCGCTTGGGATCATCTCTTGTTCTTGTCACTCAATTCTGAATTATTATTTGAGCGACAAAAACAAGAGGCGATCCGAAACAAAAATAGCTGTATCTAGCAGCTAGCAACCTTTACCCAGAGAATCTTTAGTATGGGCGTTAGTGGAGCAAGTGGTAAGTACCTGGGGAACTTTGTCGATTGACACACAAACGTAATGCTTAGACGTTTGTTCAGCAAAGAGAACGAATCGGTTCATCACCGATGGTGTTAAATTTGCATTTTTGGAACATCCATCTACTTTTTTTATAATAAGCTCCATGTAGTAACTGAGCATTAAAGTTTTTTATTTTTTTTTCGTAGTGCAACAGACACTTTGATACTTGGTTCTTTAAATTTGTAAGTGACTAAGTTTAAACGAACTAATCAAATTGATAGACTTAGTTTCATGCATACAATTCTCAACTTTCTGAATCACGAAAATATGCTAAGGAATTTTCAAGAAGGCAGGCAGTGCACTTTATCTTGAAACAATTTTTGGATTTGTAAAATTGATGAGTCTTCTGATTAGATGTTCTCTTAAACATTGTTTTTTGATTTTGCAAGGAACTACATACCTTAAAAGCCAAACGCACCCCTAAGACATAGAAAGAATTCTACGAGAGTCTATCACAAGGGTGTTGTCTTCCTATATTGGCACTCAGTTTTAGACCAATACCAACTCTGGATGAAAAAACTATCTGCTGTATTTACTCTTCTGCTGCTGTTTTTATTATAGGTTGTTTACGTGTTTGTCCCAGATCAATCTTTTGTAAGAGCTGTCAAATGCCGAAAAGCATCTAAGAAGGTTAACTGTTAATTAATCATCAAATAAACAGAAGTTAGTTTTCTAGCCCTAAACATCCATTCTTACACTTACGCTTCTGGTAGTTGAGATTAATGGTTTTGCCACGCAATTGCTGTTTGGCGAAGGTTTCTTTATCTGCTCATAAAGTTCCTGACAAGCTTTTTCTAACAGAATCATATAAAAGTATGTTATTTACAAAAAATTAATATTTTTTCACCACTCTGTATATTTGTTTTAATCCTCTTAAACAAGTCCTTTTAATGGGTCATGCGACAGAAGACTTTTAGTATTTGTAGTTTGGGTTCATTCTTATTTTTTTATTTATTTCTCATAACCGTCAGCTGTTTGGATATTTTATTTAGGTATATCATATGAGTTTGAGATTTTGTATCACGGTGCATAAATAAAATTTCTTTGGAGAATTTTATTTTGTTCGATAGATTAAAAAATTATATAACGACATGCAATGCGTGTAATTTCTCATTTAATTTAATTAATTGTATTTACCATGGTTCAATCTTACCTCTGTCCGTTTACAGGATATGTTATATAATGTTATAATGGATTTATTACTGTATGAATGTACAAAAAAGAACTTTGATTAAATAAGGATTGTTAATGCTATAATTAGATGTTTGTGCACGAATTGTTCATCAACGGAAGTGAATAATCCACAAAACCTTTGCTACATATACCTATATTTTAATCGCTCTAAATCGTCAACTGCCTTACATTTAATTTGTATAAAAAGTAAAACATGTGACTATCGTTACGTAGTGATGTATTTTTTTTCTTATTTATGCAATTTTTACGATAATTTTGAAATCTAGTTGTAAAATGTTATTGAACAATTACTTTAAAAAAACCAATTGCTGAGAATTCGTTAAACTCAATTATTTATCAATTACGAAACTCAATTAATGCCGCAGTTGCGACAAAAGGGCTTCATGTACCATATGATCGAAAACAAAACTAAATTGGAGTGAGTTGTGATTGAACTTGCTTAGCTGGCAACTGATGAATGATGATATAATATTGGCTATTTTCAAAAAATTCAAAATGTAAAAGAACTCATCAGTCTAACTTTTTAAAATGTGATGTCATTCATCAATATTAAAATTAATGTGCCAAACAAGCAAGTTTAATCACAGCTTACTCTAGTTCAGTTTTTTTTTCAATTATCTGGTTTTTGCAAGGTAAAGTAGACATATGGTGAGTGATGCCTATTTCCGGATATAATCAAAGTAAATGAAAAATTAATTAACAGTAAATTGTGCAAAATTTGATAAGCATCAGTAGGTTTCCCACGATATTCTTAAATAACAATTTTCAAATGGTATTAGCAGCAATCTTCACTTATTGCATAAGTTGAGATAGTTGGCATTCTTCCTTCGAAGAATTTGTTTAAATGTGTGGTTTTAATTGTTTTATAATGACACATTCTATGAAAAGAAAAAAGAAATCATCGCGTCTTGTTACTCGGTTTGTGGTCTGGTGGTTATATGAGCTCAAAGGCTCAACCGCTAAACTAAGATTGAGAATTCTAGGAAAAGTAAGGGAAATACTAATTTAAAATTGTCAAAAAATCTGTTTCAATTCTATTTTAATCCGATTACATTATTATAAAGCATTAAAAGTATAAGATATGTAATTTCTTTTTCTCAGCCTCGTATAATTAGAGATGCATTTGCAACTTAATCTCCATCAAAGTCGGCACTAAATTTATATCTGTCATAAGATTTAAGATAAATATCGAACTTGCACGTGTCTCATTAAGTATGCTTTTAATGTATTTTCTAATAAGCTATAGCTCCGCAGACCTAGTAGGCCCACGGCTAGTATTACTATCTTCTGCCTCTGCTTCCTACTGTGTGACTTTTACTTCCATTCGGACACTCTTATCTTCCTCAGATCTTCTACTTCTTTCCTTCATCTCGACCTTGACCTTTCTTTTTTACTTGTTCCTCGTATTATGTGTTTCAGTACCGCCTTGGTCGCCTTCCCTGTGCCTTCCTCTCTATGTGCCCTGCCTATCTTAGCCTTTGCACTTTAATTACACTTACTACGTCCGGTTCGGCATACAAGTCCTTTAATTCTTCATTAGACCTTCTTTCTCATCTTTCCCTTACCCTTTTCCGTCATAAATTTTCCTAAGAATTTTTCGTTCCCATATCCCCAAGTGTTTTTGTTCTAATTTTCCCATTGTACATGTTTCACTGGCGTACGTCTATATTGGTCTGATAACTGTTTTTTACACTTTTACTTTCACTGTTCACGAACAGTTTTTGATCTTAGCACATTGTTCAACGTATAGTACACACATTTGTTTGCCGCCACTAATCTTGCTTGTATTTCTTCTTTAACGTTTGGTTTTCTTGTAAATATGTATTCTCTAATGTTTTCTATATGGAGGCTATGTTTCAATCTATGGAAATGCTTACTTCAAATTACCTAAATTAGCTTTTAAATGGGTAAAAACTGGAAAGTAAGTAAAAGTGTTAATTTTAAGGTTAAAGCACACTTTACCATTATGTAGACAAATGCGCAAGGATGTTCAAGTAACAGGCTTTTGCTATTATCGCCATATCAATTTCGTTGGTCTTACAATTAGTTGTACAAAGGATAACTATCATACTCGTTCTAGATTGCATTCTGCGTTGGCTATGGAGAACCAAAACTCTGCCCAAAACAAGCAGTTATTTGGTTGTTCTTTAAGTTGCACCAGTAGATTTAATACTAGCCGTATTTAAATAAAAGAAATTGTTCAATTCACATATCAAGTAAATGTTCTGGATTAAAGAGTCATTCTGGAAAGTTATTGTTTTTCTGTTAAATAAATAAACATAAAAAATGCAACTAGCTGGTTAACAGAGATTTTAAATAGAGTTCTACAGCTAATGCTCTGACTAGAAAGGTAATCTAGCTGACATATGTTCTTAATATTAGAAATTTACTTTAGGTACATTGGAGTTCAAGATCAAAAAAAACAAATTGTTAACTCGTCAAAATGTTTTAGGATTAATGAAAACTATGACAACAGCATAGTAACACAAAGATGCTTCTCATAATAGCTCGTATAGAAATTCCTTTCTACAGAATTATAAACCAATTTCTCGAAAACTTACTAAATAGGAATAAATTAAAATGCAGATTTTGTTATTTTATTACACGACTTTGGTCTTTTATAAGTAAAACGTTTATTTATTAAGTTAGTGTTTCAACGAAATTTATTGGAAACAATTTTCTCACTATTCCTTAATACCATGAATCAAGGTCAGTTCTGAATTACATAGAATTTGAATGGACAATACACTAATGAATCATTATTATAAACGTTATTTTTTAAAAATTCCGACAATAATTATTTACTAAATAACTCCCAACGAAATGTAAACTCACCAGTACCATGTTCAAGTTTCGAAAGTTTTGCTACATCCACAGTTTTGAACTCCTCAGTACTGACACAATAGGAAAAAATAACTACATTCGGAACTGTTAATGTAATAAACAAGGTGTTCACGAACTCAACTAGCATAACTAGCCCCCTGAATAAATGGGGTTCGCGTATAAAACTAAAGGCCACGACGTTACCAAATATAATATGAAAACACCTGTCATGCACCACCTGCGGAACTGTTTCATTGAATTTCCTACAGGTCGCATGGTTCAACTACTTCCAACTACGATGTATATACCGGACACACATTGATCAAACACGAAATTAACATGCGCAAGCGTAAATTTTGTATTGTTTTGCTTTCTGTTGTGAGATTATTTTTTGTTTACAAAAAGACTCTGCAAATTTTTTTGCCAAACTTAATTGTCTATAATTACAACAATAATAGTTTATAAAGAGATTGACAATAGATAAAAAGTTTTTTAATTTCTACAGTAATATTTGAGTAATAATTATATAAAATTAAAAATTAATTTTTCATTGACGTAAGTTGGATTTAATTAGAACAACAAAATTAAAAAAATGTTAGCAAAAGCCGCACATTTTTTCATTTGGATATTTATGCAAATATAGGATGATCAAAAATACTTGAATTTTCTCAGAGATTTGGCAACGCCGATAATTACATTACTGTATTTTATTAGATTTTCTGAATAGAATATAATTTTTACATAGTTTACCAAAAAAAAAAGAATTTTTGTTATTATTTTCTCCAAGAATAATATTTGAACTCGATGTTAGAGTTTTGGTTAGGTGCTGATCTCCTTAGATTTTATTCTTTACATCTTGGTTTAAGCGAAATTAAAATTTATCAAAAGTTTTTTATTTTAAGTATTTTACAAGATTTTTCTTATATAACCCATGAACCATGAAAGCGTTCTAAGGAAGAAAGTAAGAACAAAGAAGATTATGGTCTTGACCGTAGTTTTGAGTAATGCTCTAATCTAAAGGGAAGTCAAACGCAAAGAATATATCATACACATCGATGTAAGTAAAGTATTCAGCAGACCTCAAAAATATAGAAAACAAAAAAGAAAGAGGAGTATAAGAATCTGCTGACTAGATCAAATGCGACTTGCCAAAAGGTAAGTAATCAATACACACATCGATGAATACCAGGGAAAGAAGAAATGTATAAGAGTGCAAAAA
Organism: Ignelater luminosus; assembly: GCA_011009095.1. Classification (NCBI taxonomy): domain Eukaryota; kingdom Metazoa; phylum Arthropoda; class Insecta; order Coleoptera; family Elateridae; genus Ignelater; species Ignelater luminosus. The sequence continues at coordinate 204,227 of VTPC01090626.1, read as the reverse complement.
ACAACTTTTTGCAGAGTTAGTAAACAATGAAGACTTATACAACACAAGTCAGTAATAGACAATGATACATACCGCCTAAAAAAATTTTAAAAATTAATTAACAGATAATAAACATTAATGAAAATTAATAGTACCAAAAACTGTTTCAGAAAAATGACTAGTCTTATACGCTGGAAAAAAAGATAAAGACACAAAAATAAAGCTGTTAGCAGATGTCTAAGCAAAATCTACTTTTAACTCAAAAACTAGAAAACCCAACTTGCCAATCAGAAAACGCTAAAACTCACCATCATTATCAACCTATAGAAGAATCCAAAACAGTCTTGCCAAATTCTTTGTCATATAATCTATAGTGCAACCAAAAATCTAAATACCACATCGGCGAGTATATTTCTTTTTCAAACACATGTTTTGCAATGATCACATTGAGTTTTATTTAAAAGTTGATGAACGGCACTTATTATAAAGACGATGAATTTAGTTAAAAGAACCTTAGCAATATTTTGTGTTTTATGTAGAGTATTGACAAAGATTATCTCTTATCATCCGTAAGCATGATGTGCTTAAGTACAAACACTTGACAACCTTTTCATGTACACAAAAAAACCCATCAAATAAGCTATGGCTATAGATATTCAGGCCGCTATCATATCTACTTTACTATTTAAAAAAACCAAGAAAGGAACGAAATAGGATTATACATTGTCACCTATAGCATTTCATAATACAGTTCTAGGTAAAACCTTATAAGAACTACAGTTGTCTATATTGCTGGGGTAAGTATTTGAGACAAAAGTCAAACAACTTACCTTTAGTTTACACATTTATATTACTTTTCAGTACTTAAAATACAATATGATGAAAAAAAAAAACTTATTTTTTCTTAATCGGCCCGACAGATCCGAACGGTCCGACAGTCCTGGTCAGCCCGACAGGCCCGAACGGTCCGATAGGCCCAAGATGCCCAAACGGCCCGAAAGGCACAAGAGACTCCGACGGCTCGACAGGCCCGACAAGCCCAAACGGTCCGAGAGGCCTGGCAGAAACGAACGGACCGATCGACCCGACGTAGGGCCGATAGCCTAAATGCGCTAATCGTAGGCTTGCCACCCAGCCGGTATTTCACAAGAATCTCTCAATGTCTATATCGAAGTATTTCTGGTTTGGAGTCCGAGGAGGATCCCATATGACAATGGACCAATATTAGCTTAAAGCCGTCAATATGCTTTGAGCCAACCCCGGAGCCAAGTTCAGATACAGACCGAGCTTTAGAATATCTCGGGGATCTTAGACCTGTATTGATTTTTCTGAAAGATTCAAACCCTTTCGAGTCTGTGGAACATTTTGAGGTTGTCTAGGTTTTTCAATCTAACTGAATTCCGACCAAGTGGGCATTTTGGATAGAATTCTAAACCGAATTTGAATTTAAATCGTTTTGTATCATGATACAAGGACCTACGTGCAACATGAACAATTTTCTTATTTTTTTGCAAGACGATTTGCGACAACTTATGCAGTCCTTATTACAATTTTAGGGTCTTTCTCAATTTTAATTGTTTCAAATAAAATATAATAGATATTGTTCGTGTATTGTCTATGAAAAGAAAAGATTGTAAAGTAACGGTATGCTAAACTTAATTGATTTTTTCATGTGTTTTACCTGTGGAAGAAAAAACTGGTTTAGTGTTTAAAAGTCACTTAGATGCAAGTCAGTTTAAATCATCGTCGCTTAGAACAACTTGAAACGACTATTTCGAACCAAGAATAATTCGCACGTCTATTTTGGAGTCTGAGACGGATCCCTAAGTCTGGTTTAGACTGAAACCCGAGAGGTATCCCCTTTTTTTTCAGTCAGAGGAAGACTCTCCTCATGGAATCCCAGGCCCAGCTGCAGTGGGAACGTAATGTAGTAGGAAAAGAAAAAAGGCAAGGGCGCAGAAACCATCCCTAAACCGACCTTGTCACTGCTTATCTGCATGTCGAAAGAAATGCTGCAAGGTCTAGGTAAAAACAGTTTCTAGTGAGGCGCAGGCTACCTGCAAGAATATTTGCCGTGACTTGTCATTAATATGTCTACAAATTATTGAAAGTTCATTCCAAAGTATCTGATCATAACAATTTTTACTATTTTGTTTGAGAGATTTAAAGAACATTTTTTCTAAATCTAGAGGTCACTGAAAATGTATTTATTACTCATACAAACTGTTTGCTCCACTCTCGAATCTGTTAGAGGCGTTTAACTATATCTTATCTAAAGCCAGAGAATTAAATTCAGGCCTCAGTGAGCTCCTTTGGGCCTTCCTCTAGGTGAGAGGTTTTCAGTGCTTTAGACGAAGAAGATATGGATATTTCAAGCCACAGAAGATCGAACTTCTACAAGGTTTTCGATATTTTCGTGACTGATTCATTGCAATTTGCAATCTGCCTGCTATAAGGCATAAAATACAAATATAGAATCAAAAATTCCTTTTGCAATCAGTTTGATGATCAAATTAGAAAGGGAAGGCTTTGTAAGGCTTTTTTTGTATGTAGCTTCTAGACCTACTAAAGTCCTAACTAAATAACTACTTTGTTTTGTCTGATTCATTCATTCAGCCTATGAGCACTTGATGTTTCTATGACTTTCCTATGCTGTATTTTGCTACTGCGATCTTGACTAATAATTAATAAACAGATCTCTAATATTGTTAGTTTTTATTTTTTAATTTGTATAACAATTTAATGTTTATTATAAGTAAAATAAAAACACTTTTCGTAATAATACTTTGTTTTGATTTCATGTAAATACGTATTATCTTGACCTTAGATTAAAGAGCAAGCCATCCTGAGATTTTAATAAAACTAACCATATATTTAAATATAAAGCGCATCTGGTCAGTCTCTAAAATAAGTTAATCGTAATTATTTATGCTAATCTAAATGGGTTTCTTGAGAATCACGGTACTAAAAGCATCCTCTATAGACTGTCTCAGAGAGAAGGAAACTCCGGCGCATCTTTTAGGTGCTTGCAGTTCGAATGAGAATGCCATTATTGCAAGACGTGATGATGTCAAGAATTTGTTAGTAAAACCAATAGAACAGTATACGATAAGTACCAATGTTTTATAGAAACACCAACTAAAGATAATAACAGATGTAACAGATTTTTTGATATACTAACCTTTGATAAATGTTATAGGACATAGGACATACTTGATATTAAAATCCTATATGAAACCGGTGAGTCTCATCCAGAAGAAATGAATGAAGAAAAACAGAATATATAACGTATAAACCTTCTTTTCTATATGGACTTTTATTTGGATCCCGAGGTTCTGCAAATAAAGTTCTTGTGTTTGGGTTTTTAAAGAACCAAAAATACGTATTTTTGACTTAAATAATATTTGTTCTATATAAACTTCGTTTTTTGCAGTTTCTTGTTCATAACCCTACATAAAAAGTAATTTTTTTTTATGGCAAGTTCATTGTATAAACATAATTAATTCCATGTTAAAATTAACTAAATTTTAATTTTAGTATTTGTGTACTGTGTGCTGTGTACTTAAACAACCTAATGTTAATGTCACGCAGTTTTTTTACTAACAGTAATACAAACTATTTCCAGTTTAAATTACACCTGCAAAAAAGCTAATATGATTTTTTAACAGATTCGGGACTTTGCCATTTTTTAATATAGAAATAATGTGTCTTTTCAAATTTTCTTCATAAGTGTTACTAATTTAAAAAACTTAATTACCGTTATTGAAAGTTTTGCAAAAACTTACAAATAATACATTTTCTTCGTACTATAAGTCTTTCGTCCATTATACCTATTGAAAACTCAATCCAGGAACACACTATATGTTAAAATATTAAAAACTTAATTTATGTTTTGGTTGTGTAATATTTTTTGTTGTACAATAGCCGTATTCTTTTTACAAAACTTCGCTTTTCAACTAAGATCAACTAAAATTTACTGAGCTAAGATTGAAGTGAGATTTAACTAAGCTTGAAGTAAAAAGAACACGCAAATTCAACCTAACCTTAAATTCGTAACATTTATTATTTATTAAAAGCATTTAAAAGTTTTTATACAGTAGTTATTACTTTTACATAACCTTACTGCTCAAGGTATAAGACTCGGCTCTACATCAACCTAAATGTTTCATCCCGTCTCATTTCAAACTAGAAGGGCTTTTTAGTCACGGCTTGTGAAGACGTGCAGGGACAGATTTAGGTATGGTTTTTTATGGCTGCAGCCCAGAGCCCCATTCGATCAAAAAGTCTGCTTTGCGGTCAAAAAAATAAAAATAAAAACAAATTCAAAATTTAAGAAAAAATGTAACGAGGCAACGTCGGAATGAAAGTGCAAGTCTAAATCCTTTAAAGCGTGGCTCTTACCGTTTGACATTCGAGGTTATGTAGAGTACAGTAGAATATTAAATAGTCATTCGTTCGGTGTGTACTGTTCAATTAAAATTATAAGTTAAATTGCTCTCCAAGAAACCTTTTTTCGTTATAACTGTATATACAATTTTGTATATCCAAGTGCATCAAATAAAACAAAAAAAAATATAATCTTTCCTATTTAAAAAATGGTAAAAACAGTTTTTCACCCCAACAAACCCAAACTTGGGTTAATTTGGATTAATTTGGTAGGCCCCCAAACAGTGTTAACCCTCGAAAGTTAACGGTCTACCCCTGGCGACATGTTACATAACTATGTTAAATGGCATCTTAGTTACGGAGCAGAAAAATTTATTTTTATACATCTGGAAGTACACTAACTTCAACTTAAGTATACCAGGGAGCACCAAAAAGTTTGATGAAATTGCACTAAAAAAATGAATAACGTTGAAACTGGTGGATTCACATCAATATAATTCTAGCTTGCGGCAATCAGCAACGAATATGAAATAATAATTCATTAGAATATACGGGGTATTCTATTTAAAATTATAGTAAATAATCGATGTGATTCTTGGTAAAACGGAGAGTTCAATAAACGAGTGGAAATCGGAGTTTGATAGCTAAGTTTGTCCTAATAATTTTTCGTAGTAAATTTACTTTTTGTATATCTTCATATAGTCGCGATATCCACTTACCTTGTCTGAGACACCTAGTATAATGATTTATGCACTTACTGAATTAAATTTAAATAAATTAGTAAATTTCTTATTGCCTATTTTCTTGCAAATCATTTTTCTTCTTGTCTTAGAATTTTCTTAATAATAATCAAATTGCCACGTAAACATGACACGGTTTTTTCCGACTTGTCGTCAATGTATTTTCCGTAAAAAAACTTTTACAACCTGCAGCAACTTGAGATTTAGTTTATTTATTAATCAATGTCACATTTTGCAAAGAAAGTACGGATTCGTTTAAAATGCAAAGAAAACATGCTTACAATGAAATTATTTTATTAAATACTTTTTATTTACTAATAATTCTAGATATTTCCTAAAAAATGATACACAACACACATAGTATTACTCATGTATTATAAATAATAATAATATTGATAATATTCATTTGTTCCTTTTCTACAATGATAAGTGTGATATGATTACCACTAATACATATCCATAATACAAATCATAGTATCTTTCCTACTTGAGGATTTATTGTCATTGCAATTAGTTTTGAGAAAGGAAATACTATGTATTTATCTAGACAGCTTGGGAGTGTTTAAACGGTAAAACCCAAAATCAAACTGATGATGCGATGTTTGATACACACAAATATTTCTGTCAGTCTCTTCTGAACCTTGCACGCTGTGACAAGTCCGTCTTAGATAAAATTAATCATGGGTATATTAATAACTTTTAAGTGTATTTCATGTGCCTTATTATTACTAATTTTATTTAATTATAAATACTGTGCAAGCACCCAGTACCACCGTTCATCGAATCGGTTAAAAAATTTTAATCCAAACGATCACCAACAGTTTCACAGTCATCAGAATTTTCATCACCACCATCATAATCATCCAAATAATCACCCACATAATCATCCACATAATCACCCACATAATCATTTCCACAACCATGGAAGTTATCATGGACCATTTTCAGGAGGGACATATTATAATCCTTCGTTTGTAAGTACAAACTGAATTTTTTCTTACCTTTATTTTTTTATTATTATCTAAAGTCTTGTCTTACGAATGAAACTAAATTTTTAGTCATTTTTGTTTATTAAAACTGGTTTTTCACAACGATAAAACATTCTGAAAGAATCTTCTGTAATAACAGATATAATTACAGTATACTGTACAGGGCGATCCTAAAAGAAGTACTTTCATAAACAATACAATTTACCTGTTTGTACTTGGTTAAGTTAATAATTTAGAAACTCGATATGACACCATTATCAAAACCCTCGGTAAGATATACAAAGAACAGTTATATCAAATGTTAATTTTGCAATCAATGTTTTAAAGGTCGCCAAGAAAGTAAAATTTTACAAAGAGTACATCTAGAATTCATAAAATTGTAAAGTTCCAAATCGAATTCATTGACTTACAGATATGGATTTTCATAATGTTATTAAATGTTTTAATATTTTGGACAGAATGTTGGAAATTCTTCGGAAAACACTGGAAATCTACTTTAAACACTCATACACACTAAATTAACCAACATATTATTAGTTCTAAATTACAAATTACACCATACCATTCGAGACGTAGAGGAATCTTACAAAGGAGAACTGAAACTGGATCAGTAAGCTGACCAAATACATCTTTTTTTTTAAAAAAAAGTATCCATCTTATTTAATATTGGAGTTAGATACCATAACCGAATAAAATGTAAAATTAAAAGAAAAGGTTTTGAAAACTAGAACACTTTGAAAAATTCAAAATTTTGGCTTTAAAAATTGGTATTGAAATTAAAGTTTCTACTGTGTAAGATTATTCTCCAAAGCCTAAATAGTTTTAAATGGAACATCCTGCATATTAAGCCCCTTTCTTATTTGTCGTTTAATGCTAAACAACCAAGCAGTTGCGGCGTTGTTCAATTTTTTGTTATAAAACGTCATCAAATCTAACAAGTAACTGGTATACTTAATATTTGGCTTTGAAGACCTTGCAGTAGTGAACTTTAATTTTCTTTCTGATTATTAGCATATTAATTCTACGTAATTTTTTATGCATAGCTATCGACAAACTTAAAATGTAATTTTTCCGATTCCTCTAAACGGAATACCCTGTGTATCTTGACACTTTCTTCTTCCACATTGACTACTGATTGCAACAAAATAGAATTAAATGAATCTACATTTAACACCGCAAATTAATCTGGGCCATTGATCAATGTTTTAATCAGGTTTTGTAAGTAATGTTTAATAAGAAAACTGATTTTTTGTCTACCTCAGTGGTACCAATTGTCAAGGTGAACAGACAAACCATGAAATACTAAATAACAGATTAACTAAAATAATTCAAAATACAACATCGTAAGTGTTTAGATTCCATAATTATATTGTTGCAACCAACGTTGGAAATAAGAAAATACAAAAATATACAGGGTGCGTCGTTTACAGTAATTTAGGCTTTATCCGTCACTTTTTTATGGAGTCTCTTTTCCGCCAAGCATTTTTCTATATTTTTACAGACTGTTAGAACGTAATCTCTTAGTAACCAAGTTAATATCCTTATAATAAATTGTATTTTGTTTGGAATGTACTTCTTTACAAAATACTGTCTAGAATCTTAAGAATTAAAAATGAACGCAACTAGCATTTTGTATTTTGTAGATACCAGTAGACGTATTTCAAGCGATAAGCAATTACACTGAAGTTGATGACATATTAAGTAATTTTGTGGAAGGTTATACGCCACCACCAGCTACTATAGAAAGTAAGTTTTTTTTACTAGTATACAAAATCTAAAGTCAAAAATAAGTAGAAAATTTGAATAAAATTCCAAAAATGTTCACTTACAGAGCTACACTTCCAATTCCTAAAAAAGGCAATTTGCACGTGTAACTGTTTCTAAATTACCTTTTTGGAATAATATTGACTATGCTATAAGTACATTATACTTGTTTCAGCCCGTTTTGATGGATGTAAGTATTAATTTGCATTTTAAAATCACCGAAATTTTATGATAAATAAATCAAACTGTAGCCAATAATGTAATCAAAGCCAAGTGTGCGAAATGTGAACCAGAACTGCAAATAGTAGACATAGTAACTGAAGAGGATCCTAATATTGTGTATATTCCAAACTGTGTAAGAATAGAACGTTGTGGAGGATGTTGCAATACTAAGTTGGTTACATGCCAACCAATCAGTACTGAGAATGTTACGTATGAGGTTAGTTGTAATACTTTAACTGCCATTTTAACAAAAAGGGATCAAAAATTACATTTTGTTCTTGGGGTTTTATTTATTTATAATTTAAGTATTTATAGTTTTACTGACATGCTATTGTTTCTTTACCAAGACAGGACCCTGTTCCTGAAAAGTATGGATTTGTAAATTATTAGTTACAAGTTATCCATATTGTAAACTATAGTCTTATATATTCTGCTGCTAAAAGAAGAAAAGGCCACGACGTATGTTATTATGAAAATGATCGTGGCATTGTTATTTTACATTTTTTTCTATTGTCGAAGTCTACTAATACCTAACTTATACGTTTTTGAAAGAGCCTTGGCTAAATTGAAATATTAGTGATGCCTACTCTTTAATTTGCCTAAATCGGTTTTTTTGTCTTAATAACTCTCATTATTTTTAATTTTCCAGTTGCAAAAGTTGGAATCTTTCAGCAAAGGAAAATTCAAGAAATTCGAAACAGTAAGAAGAACGGTAGAAAAGCATACAAAATGTAAATGCCAGTGTAAAATTAAGGAAACGGTATTTTAATCTTTACAGTTAAGAAAGAATTAACGATTAATCAATCACGATTTTTTTTATTTTAGGATTGTACAAGATATCAAGTATATAACAAAGCAGCATGTCGTTGCATGTGCAATAATTTCGAAGAAGAAATGAAATGTTTAGAAGAAAATGCTACTAAAATTTGGGAACCTGATACATGCACGTGCCAATGTAGAGAAATAAATGAATGTTCTACAGGATTCATATTCGATCTGATTAATTGCAAATGTGTGCGGTTTGGCGGCTAGCAATTGACGATTTTCACAAAAGGACGTAGATTTAATTTATTAAGTTTCTTTTTGTATTTAAGTATAGCATATAGATGAAATGACTATGCTTATTTTGAATGAAAATATAACCAGTGCCTGTGGATAACTTATTTCAATTCTTTATTTTTAATAAAGTTTATTTAACATACTGTAGTGTTTTTAATAAACGTTAATTTACTTATTTCTAACATTTGTTTCAACACTAATATGTAAGCATAATTCATTTATATTTACACCCATTTTATTAAACTGTTTACTTATTACCTTTACTTTTATTAACACATGGGCTGAAAAGTCCGAGGCCTAACAAATAGATGGCGCTAGTTCTATTGCATTCACCACTTTTTCAGTTAGTACTAACCTTCAAAAGACAGCTGTTAAAATTTCATGATATTCTATTCATTATTTTGTGAGTTATTGTGCTAAGAGTGACGCTATTTTTGTTATTTTCAAAACAATGGATCAAAAACAATTTCGTGTTTTAATTTTACACTGCTTCTTGATGGGAAAAAATACCGTTCAAGCGAAGCAATAGCTTGAAAAGTGTTATGGGGACTCCGCTCCATCAGAAACAACAATAAAACGTTGATTTGCTGACTTCAAACGTGGTCGTAGAGACACCGATGATGCAGAACGCAGTGGACGTCCAAATGAGGCGGTAACACCAGAAAACATCAAAAAAATCCACAAAATCGTTTTGAATGATCGAAAAGTGAAGTTGCGTGAGTTAGCTGACATTGTAAAGATATCAAAAGAACGTGTTGGCTTTATATTGCATGAGCATTTGACTATGAGAAAGCTCTGCTCAAAGTGGGTGCCGCGTTTGCTCACTGTTCACCAAAAACAAGAACGTGTTGATGTTTCTGAGCAGTGTTTGGCTATGTTTAAACGTAACAAACCGGAATGTTTGCGTCGATATGTGACAATGGATGAAACATGGATCCATCACTTCACTCCGGAATCAAAACGATCGTCATCTGAGTGGACAGCAACTGGTGAACCTCGTCCAAAGCGACCGAAAGCACAACAATCGGCTGGAAAGGTTATGGCCTCGGTATTTTGGGATGTGCGTGGTGTAATATTCATCGACTATCTTGAGAAGGGAAATACCATCAACAGTGAATATTATATAGCGTTATTGGAGCGTTTGAAAGCCGAAATTGCAAAGAAACGACCGCATATGGCAAAGAAAAAAACTTTGTTAGAGCGGCGCTGGAATGATTGCGTTGTTCTTGATGGAAATTACGTTGATGGATAAAGCTAATTTTGAACAAAAAAAACCGTGTTTTCTTTGTTAAGCCTGGGACTTTTCAGCCCACGTGTTACTACAACTTCCAATAGACTGCTTGCTAGACCGCTTCCACCTAGTATTTATGCTACCATCATGCTTTAATGTTTTGCTGGAAAGTTGTATGACCAAGAATGTAACCAAATATTCTATCGCGTTCGTCTAATATTCAGTGCTGGATTTAGACTTCAGCTCGCTCCTAGGGCCGCTTGATCTGAGAGACGGCAAAATTTGAGGAGCCCAAAATTTGAGAAACGACAAAAATTCGAAATTAATGGAGTTTCCCAGTGACTGAAAAAATTCGCAATTTGCTTTAATATTAATTATATGATAGAAAAAAACACATTGTAGGTATATTAAATTTAAGTATCTATAAAAACAGTAGAGTGTATAATATTCATTTTGTTACAATTTTTTGTCGACAGAGATAAATGCGTATTTTAGCTGTTTTTTTTCAACTTGTTGGTCAGCTCCGAGTAGCACCGGATAGATCTGGCAACTTGGACAGTGTTTTTTTTTTTAACCTAGAGTGAGCTTCTCTCAGCTCCACTACTTTGCCTTCTTCTTTCCCCTCAAACGCCCGCAAATTTTCAGATCAGAAGCGTAGCTCACTTAAAAGTTAGGTTAAAGTAAACGAGAAGCACGCGAGCATTGCGTTGTTTGGTTTTTCGTTCCTTCAGTGTTTTTTTGGTTACAGTGCAGCTCATTTGAGGATCAGATCAGTTTTGGAGTAGATCAGATAAATTAGCGCGTGAAAAAAGACGGTTTTTATATGCACCTTTAAAAAACAAAAAGGGCGCCATTTCAAAATAGACCCAGGGCGCAATCAAACCTGAATCCGCTTTTGCTAATAGTAGGCAACCCAACATACTTGGGTGTAATTGTAATCCTGCACGCTACAATATGTCTAAGCAAAAATTGAAAAATTATTTTTTCTTTATTCTCAATTTTCTTCTTACTCTTACTTTTAAAGAGTACTTTAGAAAACTAAAGAGTGGGCCAGAATGCGAACGACGCTGAATAAAACGTCGCGTGTTCACCTTTGCGCCACCTAGAAAGACTTACAAACAATCAAACCACAGAAAAGTAAATTTGCAAAGAAAAAGTAATATTTTTTTATTTTATTTTTTTGCTGATCATTGTCCTACTCAAGAATAATAGTACAATTATGTGCAGGGCCGGACTAATATCTTCCGGGGCCCTAAGCACTGCACATTGTGGGGGCCTCCTCCCTCAGCATGAATCCTTGCTTTAAAATATCGACGTTATTATTTTTTATTTCAAACTATGGCCCCGACAAAAATTTTTCACAGGAAAATATGCATAATTTTATGGTGATTTTGAGTATTTTCTTTAAATTAAATTTGAGACACTTCGCGTTTTCAAAAAAATCCCACAATCTGAAAAATTCAATTATTAAAAAAACTTGTCAAGAATAACAATTGTAATTCATAATCAGTGTTGGGGAAGATCCTACCACTCGGTGTCAAGTTCCAGATGCAGATACTTTTTCAAACCTGAATCTAGTTCAGATACAAGATCGTCTGTTTAATGATGTACCTAGATACAGCTCCATGATTATTTTTGTTTCAGGAGATAATAATAATAATAATAATAATAAATAATGCAGAATAGATTTATTATTTGCATTTTAACAAACTTAATATTACATGCATAAAGTTTACATACAACATATAAATATTAAATTAACCTTGGTCAAAGTACACAGTTATGGTAATCCTTTAATGGTTGATGACAAAATTTATGATTTAAGAGGGTGTTGCGATGTCTTTGGATGAATTCTTTTACCTATTGCTCTATTTCGTGAGAAACGTTGAGAGACTATTCTTAACATCTGGTTAAAAGGATTCAAATCTTGGAAATTTTAAATTTGTTAAATTACCTTCCGAAACCTTCTGTACATGACAATTACAAAAACACGCTCCACTAATGGTACCAACATAATAGAAGCAATTTGAGACACCGCATGACTTCTAATTAACTATCTGAAAATGCATAATACCTGTATTTTTGTTCATTGTTGCTGGGTTTTTAAATATATTTTAGTAGTGTAATAATTAATAAACATTATCACAGTTATAAATTTTGTTTTGATGATAAAATCGTTTGATAATTTTGATGCTAAATAGCAGAATAGTTTTTATGGCTGGACTTCCTAGCACGGATCAAGTCAGTTGAGGTGTTATATTGTTAGGCTTGTCCAGAGGACCACAGGGGTGCTGAGTTTAGATGCCGGAGGTACCCCGTTTCAAAATTAGGAGCATTTTTGTAAAGCACCGGTTCCACTACTTCCGTGCCCCCGCCTACCACGGATCGGGCCAGTTGAAATGTCATATTGTCAGACTTGTCGAGAGGGTCACGGAGATACTGAGTCTAGGTGCCAGAGAAGCCCCGTTCAAAAGATAGGAGCATTTAGGTTGAGGTTGGGTTAGAGATTAAGTTAGAGGTTAGCTTAAAGGTTAGGTTAGAGGTTAGGTTAAAGCTTAGGTTAAATTAAGTTAGGTTAGCTTAGCTCAGCTCATAGAACTGCATGTTAAATCTTCGTGGCACCTCCGGCACCTAAACTCAGTACCCCCATGACCCTCTCGACAAGTCTGATAATATGACAGCTCAACTAACTTGATTCGTGACAAGCGGGAATACGGAAGTGGTGGAATCGGCGCTTTACAAAAATGTTCATAACTTTTGAACGGGGTACCTTCGGCACCTAAACTCTGTACTACCGTGATACTCTCGACAAGCCTGACAATATGACACCTCAACTGACCCGATCCATAGTGGGCGGAGGATATGAAAGTGGTAGTGCCGGCGCTTTACAAAAATGCTCATCACTTTCAAATGGGGTACCTCCGGCACCTAAACTCAGTACCTCCGTGACCCTCTCGACAAGCCTGACAATACGACACCTCAACGGACCTGATCCGTGGTAGACGGATATACGGAAGTCGTACCGTTTTTATTTTGTTTTAAAAGTTTTTTTAATGTGTAAGCTTGCGTGTTTTTTTTGTGGTTCCAAGTATTAACATTAATTGTATGATAGATCGGAAATTAAATATTAAAAAGAAAATTTTTCAAAAGTAATTACCTCGATTGATCTAGTATGGATCTTGGATCTAAAGGCTTAAGATCCATTCAATTGGTATCTAGATCAGATCAAAAGATATTCTTCAAAACAGTACCTAGATCCAGATACAAGATCATCCTAGATCCAGATTCAAGTATCTAGATCCTACCCAACACTGTAATCATAATATACTTACACATTTGTAACTGTTAAAACTATTTGTTTCGTTATGTTAATATCAATTCATCACTCCTCTTTGAAGAGGGTCAGCACAAATATTCAACTTTGCACAACATAACCTTTTGTATTCGTTGGTGTCAACATTGATACATTCCAAGGTTGGTACGCATGTACGGCAGTATATTCATTATGGCGAGTACCTTAAAGTTAAATTTTGAATCAATGTTTTTATTAAACAAATGATTACAATGAAATTAATTAATATAATTTATAATTATATTTTAAAAATACTTATCTATCTCCAGAAAAAGTTTAACAAATTATTTTTATATATTTATGAATTAAAAAAAAATACATGTATAATAATAAAAATCCTTGGGGGCCCTATTATACGGGGGCCCTAAGCACGTGCTTAGTCTGTTTATGCATTAGTCCAGCCCTGGTTATGTGCTTGTCAAAAATTGTGGATTAAGGTAGACCGCATACATCTTTGCTTGTGCTACCATTTATTCATAAGAATGTAATCTTACCACTTTATTCGCTTTTACTATAGGTAACTTTCTTCGTAGAGCATCGTTCATAAACATTTCAACTATACCGGGTGTAGAATTAGTTCACGCACCACGGGGATCTAACAGTAAATTTTTAAGGGCAAATTATTTTAGAACTAAAGTAAAATATGGTTGTTGTAGAGAAAAAAATGTTGCACCTGTACATGTTTTAAATCAAAATTGCGATTTTTGCAGAATTTCTAATAGTGCATGAACCAATTTTACCACTCGGCGGCTGTTAGTAAACAATACACCCTCCATACAACAAAAACACCTACAATGTAGCCTATACTATCGGTCATATTGAGAACATGCACCACTTATAATTCGTAACGCTTTTGACCTTTCTGGCTTCACCTTTCAGCCATGAAAAAGGGGCACTAAAGGCTTTACTTGATCAACGGTAGGTATAAGAATACGCTGATACCCTGACATAACTTGTCAACTGATCCGATAGTTACTTAATATATGACTAGCTCAATTTTATTTTGGCCCTATTGAGGAAGCAAATCACCACATATCTGTCCGAGAGAATAAAGCAGCAGAGGCGGAATAAGGTATGCAGATTACAAAGGGTATCATAGCGGAATCAGAAAAATCAAAGTTGGACTGGTTATCAGATAAGTATTGTCGAATTGGAAATCCTTTGAATAGAATATTTTTGGGTCGTTATAAGCATAGAGGACAATCCCTACCGTCAGAACTGTAGCAGAGATACTGCGACATTGAGATTAACTAGACGAATATAAGAGTATTCAATGTAGGTTTAACACTTGATGCAAATGTTTGTTTTATGGGCATACCAATTAATTGGAAGCGTCTTATTTCAAAAGATCTGTACTATAATTCGTTTTTTAAATTTTGAATCTATAAGAACTTAATGGTTTTAGGCAAGACTAATAGTTTTATCTAGGTTTAATAATTCAAAAGCGAACAGCTGCTATTTTTTATTCATACATAAAAGAACAAACAAAAAACTATTTAAGCACTTTGTGGCACCTTGAACACTTTGTAGCATCAGGTAGCACTTTGGAGTACCTTATAGCATCTTACAACACCTTGTACCTTGTAGCGACAGCGACGCAACGTCTAGAACCTTGTAGTACGTACTTTGTAGTGCATTGTAACACATTCTAGAACCTTGTAACTAGTATCATGTAGAATCTTGTATTTCCTTGTAGTTACCATCTAAAACAGGGATGGGCACCGGGAGTACTCAAAGGCTGAATTGGCTCCTATAAAAGCAAATCTAGTAGCAGAAACTTGTAATGTTATTTTAAAATTCGCACTAAATCCGCCCCTGTCTTTTAATTTAGTTCAGATATTTGTTCCTCTGACGCGTAATATTTAAATTGTTCCGTCCTATAAACGAATGTTTGTTAAAATTTTATTTTAAAGAATTGATAACTTTGTGGTCTCGACTTCTTGGCTCCAGTGGACGTGCCTTTTGTTATTTTTCCAATATCAAGCTCCAGACGTAAATAAAAGAGTCCTGGAATCTTAGTCGCGAATGTTGGAGTCACACGGTCTCTGTTAAGTCAGGTTCAAGCTGAAAATCTAAGGAGTGGAATTTTTTTATTGCCTCATAAGAATATTTGCATTTTGACCTGTTAGGCCGTGCATCTGGCTTCCCAACCCCACTTCGGTAAGCGCAAGCTGCGTGACAGGAGACGCAGAGAGAATAGGGATTACGTTGGTAGCTGCGTACTCGAATCGACGCGCGGGCATATTTTTTTCTTCTCGGCGTCACCTCTACAAACCCTTAAATGGTTACAAACCTAATTCAAGTTAAGCGATTCTCTTAGTAAAAGAAAGAGAGATCGGACTCGAGAAATCCGGGTTTCGTTGGGTCTTTGTCGTTATTCATGGAAGAAAATCGGTTTGTTTACCAAAAAGTGATACTTCGAATAGTTGTTATTGTGGGAAGCGGTTCAGCTTCATCTAAAGTTACCCAGGAAATAAAACTTGTAGAGGGTAGAAACGCAACAATTTTGGTCCCTTTGGTGCAACGTTTAATGGTCTGTTCAGAACAGAAACTGCCTGCCCGTGAAGAATCGAACTGTGTGTATTACACCTTGGAAGCTCCGTAAACCTAATAGATTAAATAAATCAAAGAGCATTTGAGACTCAAAGTGGTTTCAGTTCTACAGTTTGTGTATAAACACTTGCATTTTGTTCTAGTGTTTCTTATTTAACGTTAATAAAAGTGATTGTTCCTTGGAACCTAAGTTTTCTTGAACATTGGTGAGGCTCGGCGATTGTAAGATTTTGCGCCGTATATCATCTGGACGGGCTGCTGTCGTTGGAAATCAGAGACCTGCACATACTATCTGGAAGAAAGATTTCATTTATACGTAAGAAAGACCTATTTTGTTTTGTTATTTGAGTTTTTAATGGTTGTTTCACTTGGTGAAAGACTAGGAGAACTTTGAATTTGTAAAACATTTCGTACAAAAACCTTGCTTAGACAAGATTAACTTCGTATTTTCTCATAGAATTATTATATTTGTGATCAATATTTTTAACTAATTTGTAACAGGAACGTTCCCAGGTAATTTTAGCTGGTGTTTGCTGAATTGTTGCAACATAATTAATAACTTTTGGCTACCGCTTCTTTGTTATTAGATATAAAGTTCATTTGTTGCTACTTAAAAATTTATTGTCAAGATTATCTTGGTTAAATTAATTTAATATTTGAATTTTGATCTTTTGTTTCATATTTTGAAATTTTAACGTAACAGAATCATTTCTTTTTGTTTATTGTAATAACTTGTTTTTTATTTTTATTTTCTCATTATTTTATCAACTTTGTTCTCCAGTAAAGAAATCGATTCACACTATTTATTGACATTCTTTTGTAGTGTTATTTTTATATTCTTGTTTGTGTGTTCAATTCATTTTTCTTTTTTATTATTGTTTTAATAAATGCAAGAAAGGTCGATTATTTGTATTTATTTTTTTGTAAGTGGATCTCTGGTCCAGACGAAGCAGCGTTAATTTTGTTTTTTGTTCCTTTGGCTATTAAAAAGCACGGTGGTGCTTATTCTAAATTTTACTTAAAGTTTACATACTTTTGTTCAAGAGAAAAGTTAATTCTAATTTGTATTTCTTTTTTGATTATTTTAAAAGAAAGAAGTCTTCAGAGGACTTTCTCGGCAAAATTATTTAAGACAAATTACGTGTTTATATAGTTTTTATTTTGTGTTGAGTCTCGATTGTGAAACGTTAGAGCGAATTTTAATAAAGCTTCCACGAGGTAAGTTACACGCAGAGTGAGGTTTCGTAAGAAACCTATATACAGGGTGTCGGATTCACGAGCAGTCGCGTGACCGACCATCAGAACCCTTCAATCTACGACTGCTGGCGCCCTCTTTTGTGAACATCTACCAGTCTAGTAAGAGTTTTGGAAATCGGTGAGCTTTTCTTTGTGTGCGATTAGGTAAGTTCATTTGAGAATCCACCCCATCTGCGGCATGAGCTACGGGATTTAACATCAGCCATTGGTCTTGACGGGACTCGTGCATACTTTTGGGCATCTTCCCGTTACAAACTATAACCTTAGTTAGAGCGGTTACCTAATCAAAATAATTAGTTCTGACAGCCAAGCTGTGAAAGACACAAAGGTGATTTGTTATTATACAAGCGGTACACATCCCTGGTCTAATACCTACTAGCACCTTGTCCACATTGATCCACACATTGATGTACAATTTATGCATCCACTGATGCACTCATAGATATAAGCATTGATATATTGTATTGCAAAAGATATAGTGCGTTTATGACTTAATTACTACTTAGGTTACAGTACATTTTACAAGTTCGTCACAGCAGGGTGTCATAAATCCGCTTACCTGTAAAGACCTTTTCTAACATTGACACAGGGTCGTATTGAGATAAGTTTTACTTTCGTAAATACTTTTAAACTAAAATATTAGAAATATAAATTATTTCAATACGGTCCTTGGTTTACCCAATCGTCTGTGACACGTGCCACCACTTGTATTTGTTGATCTTTATGAAGGACCCACTGTGAAATACCTAAGAAGTTAAAGTAATAAACGTACTATATCTTTTCGAATACTACACGCATTAATCTGCCCATCGATATAGGTAATAACGTATCTACGAGATCCCTTCCGTGTACCTGCTATAATAAACACTCTGTATATCTCTCTATGTGGGTGTTTTCCTTTAGGCAACATTCCTGTTAACACCTCTTAAAATGCAATAAATAAATAACAGCATACGCATTCTGCTATAACCATAAAAAAGAAAACTAGAATAAATATAGTACGTCTACCTTCCTTTTACAATCCGGATATGAATACTTTTAAAAGTCAAAACATAAATTGCACAAAGGAAATTCTATTTTTGTATTTACATAGGAACGGTCATTTTTGACAAAGTAAACATCGCAAAATCATACTAATCGTTTGAAGTATGAGAAAGTAAATAAAACAACTAGGCGAGATTTCAAAAGTGCTATAACTGGTAAATCCCACCTGCAAAACAGACTATTAAATATAAACTAATGTTGTTGTTGTCAGTCTCCTTCGAACATTCCGTACGGAATCGCGTTAGTCAACTTTTACAAGACAACGAAAATCATGTGTATAGTAACCTTCAAACTCACAACGGCTGTGCTGTTGTTATTTTTAATTGTAATATTTTCAAAAAGTAGTACAACAGATCGAACCTCGCAAGGTGGTTCTTTTAATTTTGGTGGTTCGAGACCTTTTCGCGGACCGCAGCAGGTTATTACGTTTCAGGATAGTGCTGAACAACCAAATTATTATCAACAGTTTCAACCCAACAATCAGTATCAAAATTTCCAGTTTCAGCGTGAATATCAATCGGAAACTATTGATGATTCGTCAAAACAAAATTCATACCAAAACACGCGTAAGCGATCATCATCGGTGAGTAATGTTATGTAATTTTAATAACCATTATTACTGTGTTGCTAATTACTATTTTTCACCTTTAAAGTTTGTGCGTATGTGTGATTAAAGATAAGAATTAATTTCTTATCGATTTATAATTAGTATTTAATTAGACTTATTTTATTTACATTTTCATTCATTTAAATTCTTATATGATAACGTTGGTTAAAATTTAATTAAACACATCACCTTCAGCAAATCAACGTGCGACGAATCGGACGAATCTAACCTTAGCAAGATACCTAATGTGAGAAACAAAACATATACAAAATATTTATCTTCTGTTTCTTTTCTTTTGTTTTCTATAGAAACAAATATAAGTGTCAAAACAAAGCTATAATCTTAAAAATTAATTTTGAATTGTTACGTTTTATAAAGCAGCCAGCAGGTGATTAAAATTTTATTTTTATAATTAACTATGAAAACATATCCTAATATGTCCTAATATGTTTCAAGTTCTAAAAACGGTTGAATTTATTGGAAATGCGCCCATAGTTCAGATAATCAATAATCTGTCCGTATTAGTATAGCTAAGAGTTTTACAGCATGCAAATTCTTTATTATATTATTGGTTTTTTGTTGTTCTTGAGATTGTAATTTACAGTGTCTGGTAAAATTCGAAGCCTACAAATTGTTGAAATGCGGATTTTTAATCAACAATTTATTATCTTGTTTAAGGACGCTTGTAATCAATTAAGTTTCAGTTATCCTGAACTACTTTTTGATATTTTTTTAAATACTTTTTATCAGAACATAACGAAGGTCAAGAATCGTATCAAAGCATCTTGAAGTTTTACAGTAGACGCGTCTTTGTGAGTTCAGTCTTCACCATATCAATTACAATTTTCCTTGATTGATAACAGTCGAATAGAGATTTGCGCCAGTCATCTTGAAACAAAAGGACCAATTAACACTAATAACTACTAGATTTCTACAATGTTTTTACAAAACGACGCTTAATTATACACGTAATAAAGAACCCAACGGATTAGAAGTTGAAGAATAGATTCGGATTCTGTATTCGTGATAGCCATACGGAGTATTTTGATGATACCTAAAAGGAAAAAAAGAAACATTGTCACTGTAACTTTTCCAAAATGTCTAAACTCAGTAAGCACAGACAAGTCAAGAAATAAAGCTTGATCTTTCGAGTAAAATTATATCAACATGTTGAACTTGGTCGAGTTTTTTTTAGAGTGATTTTTTATGGACTTCAATGAAATCTGTGCGATGAAATAAAAGAGATCGAATTGATCATGGAATTGTTCTTGGTACTTGACTTAAAATATAAAACTGCAAAGGTGCTCTAATTAAAATAGTTATTTTTAAATAATTAATAATTCAGATTTATTTATAATTATATAGATACGGAATCAAGGTCTATTCGATTCTTTGTATTTGACCGCATTATTATAATAATAAGAAATCTCGATTCTTTGGTACCAAAAAATATTTGTTCAGGTTGGGCTCATCCATAGGAAAAGGTCTGACAGTGCCTACTGATGAAGTCAACTTAAGGGATTGTGCAGTAGCAAGAATAATTATAGCTTACAGATTTTGCCATTCCCAGAATTATTACATTTTAGGCTCCGGCCTAATGGGTCTTACAACAAAGTTTTTCAGTTTGGGTCGACATATTCAGTTATATTCATCTTTTTAAATAGAGACTTGTGCGGGTCAAATATTCTAATTTCTCACTGTCACTCTAATTGCTTCAGGATACCCAGCAATTTCAAGAAATCCAATTTATTGATTTTTCTAAGTTTTCCAGACTGTCTTTAAAAAAAGTCCCAGCACCACCAACTTGACAACAACAAACTATTCTAAGGTATACAGCAAATTATACTGAAATCCTCATATTTAAGAAAGATTAAAGAATTGACAGACAGTTTTGACTACGACATTTACAGCAGATAAGAAATACTAAGAAAAAACAAACTAGGCCAAAATCGTATAATTAGCGTCTCTCATCAAAATCTCTAGATTTCTAGGTTGAATCTTGAAAGAATGAATTCAGTGTAGCAAATCACAATCAGGATATTCTCATACAAGACTTTTAATGAAAATTAACGCTGATATTCTTATGAAATCAAAAAATCCCAAATGGCAAAATCAGTACAAACATACGTCAAGACGTATGAATAAAAAAGAGACAGACACATCAAAAGTGTATTGAGTAAAGAAGATATGATGAGAGAGCGTTTGTTAAAGCACGAGAAACAAAAGAAAACAAAAAGACTGAACCGGTAGAACCAAAAAAATAAGAAGAAAGTGACGTAAATGTTAGTTATTAGTTAGGTATTAGAACACATATACTATGATGAATACTAAGGAAGGAAAAAAAACAAGAGTAAAAGAGAGAAAGTTAATGAAATAAAGAAAGATGAGAGAGGATGGTGAAAAGGAATCTTATGGGATGATATGAGTGAACCAAAACTAGAGTACAAAACAAAAGTAGAAAAAGGGCAGAAGGAGAACATTAAGAAAAAGGAAAGACAAAACATAACATAAAAAGTAAAGAATCGATTAAAAAGAAGACCAGATTGAAAGAGAAGAAAGATGGAAAGTGTTAAGACAGAAACAAAATGAAATTAGGTAAAGAATTCGTCAAAACGAAGATAACGAAGAGAAAAGCAAAATTTGAGATAGACCACGAAAAAGAAGAAAAGTAAAAGTGGAGTAAGCAAACAAAAATGAGTTAGTAAGAAACTGATCAGAAAGGTAATGGGAAAAGTGGAACAGATACCATGTAAAGAAGATTGAGGATAAAGAAAATAAAGGAAAGATAAGAAACATTGTAGATAAAGAAAGAAGGTAAGAGATAAACGCAAAGAAGAAAAGAAAAAAGTAGACAAGAGCCGAGAGAGATAAAAGATAGAAAACAGAAGAGAAGAGAAAAATGGGAACGTGGGAAGGTATCTTCTTAATAACAAGCGATCATTAAAATTTTAGTTCCCGGTAGGCTATGAAAATTTCTCCTAGGACGTAGCTTATACACAAACACGCCAACAAAGGCCAATACATAACCTACAAATTACAAAACCAATTAATAACACATTAAGACAAATTCAAACTGTCAATTTGCCAGATAATTTTTACTGAGACTGGATTAACCTAAGACATGAATTTTTCTTCATACCCTACTGGAAACTGATATTTTAATGATCGTATGTTATAACTTAATATTAGTTTTGTATCAGGTATTGAGTATGATGTAGCATGCCACTTTGAATTTTTTTAAATCCCAATCACTGCTATAGGCGCAAAACAGAATTTAATACATTACTCTTGAGACTGATACCTAGCTCTTGATAAAATATGTCTTTACTTGTCCGTAAGTCTTTTGAGTTTAGATAACAGAGCCTACATCATGGATTTCTGAGAAAATTTAAGTCAGCTCTTTTCACTAGGATTTCCCTGGTTTTTCCCCGGCTCTTCTGTTTATAGACAAATTCCATGATTTTTTCTTCACCTTTTTAATACTGAATAATGACATTTTTTATGTATACCAGTCGATTTTTATAGTCGTTTTGTTTTCTGATATGCCACTATTTGTATTTTGCTTTTTTTGGCAAAATCTTCTAAAACCTTCATGAGCGATCAACACTTATTGTTGGACACTTAGTAAATATTTTGTTTTAGGTATGTTTTCGATTTACAAATATCAAGTTATCGTATACTTAGAAAAGAAAAATTAAAATATTCGTGGAAGTTAAATCTTAAGCACCTTGAAAGAATTATAAAGTATCTATAATATACAGATATTTTATATGTATATATTAAAAAGAATACAATAGAAATTATAATTAAAAAAAATAATAAAAACGCATTAACCTTTGAGAAGTTTACAAATTACATGTGTTTACTTGAATTATTTTAGATATTAAACACTACTTATGTGAGAGGACGTCTGCTATATGAATAGAAGAGGCAATAAAATATTTAAAAGTTTGTAAATATTACGTAAGTGTCTTGATTATACGATTTACCACATACTAAATGCGCACTTACGTATAGAAAACACAAACTTGAAGAAATTATTGGTAGTTGACTTCTAGTTAACTTATTAGTTTATTAGTAATGTGTTTTTTTCCAAAATTAAATATGAAATCTATTTATTAAAAAGATTTAGCGTAATGTATCTTTCATAGCTACAAAGTACAAATATACTAGCTAAATCAGCTAAATTGTTAATCCAGGGCCGGACTGTATAAGTAAGTTGTTACATTCTGTAACGCCAACATTGCTACTAAAGCATAAAATCTATTAGAGTTGCAGTTTCATTAGTTATATTAATAGATTCAGCTTTGTTTGTGATGGGAAATTTGTACGTAGCCAAGATTCTGGAAAGCTATTAAATCAGATTTATTCTAATATTCGTTAACAAATTCATAAAATGTTTCTCAAAACTTGGAACTAATAAGTATATGTAGTCGCTTATTTCGAATAGAAAATTCAAATTCTTGCACTCCATTTTTGTTAATTTCCATCTATGGAAATACATATACTACTAAATTATTTGTGATTTTGAAGATACACAATACACATAGTTTACTTTCTGGCTTATAAATAAATGCTTGTTAAAGACATGAATAGACAAGAAACAATTGCGGGAATTTTAATGCACTTCTTATGTTACATTGAAACAAGTACCTACATATGTGGACAATAAAATAACCTGACTGTACTTAATGACCTCTAATTTTCTATCTTTCTTCCTAAAATAATGTTTCATACTTTAGTTATATTTATGTATTCAAGAAATACCAACATATTACTGAGTAGGCACTGACAATGAGTTTTGTGGTTTAAACTTTTTTGTCTAGACAATACTCAATAATGAAGATCGCAAAAATTCCACATATTATCTAAACGTCCTTGAATGATGCATTGTTATACTATGATTAAAGACCAGTAGCAAAGCTTCTCTAACTGGTTTGTAAGGCAGGTCAAAATACCAAGACTTGTTATGAAGATCAGAATTCGATGGATAAAATATAATTTAAGAATTTAGAACATTAAAGAAGAAACTTTTGAAAGTTTTAAGAAACGATCACTCTTTTTTATTTTGGTTAATTCCGGGTATGGATGTTAATGATTTTTCCACACATGAAATTTATAATACTTCCTGATAATTATTCTAACATATTAGTATAATTTGATTAAATATAGTAAAACATTAATCATTTTTTAGAAGTGATAAAATTTTTAGAATTTTTTAGAATTCATTAATGATAAATGGCACAAATATTTGTTGTATGTATAAATAGCTTCTTATTAATAATGTCTTTCAAAATAACACTTTTAGAAATCCGTGTCCTGTTATTATTCAGAGGTTCTTGGTATTATTTTTCTACTATCACAATTCCGCGTTAAGGAAAAAAGTGCATTTTAAGTTTTAGTAAATTCCGTCTTTGGGTTGACCACAAGAAAAATACGAAACAAACCAAAATGCTACCTAACTTAGATTATTCCTACACTAATTTCTTCATACATAAAATTAACATTTTATAAAAAAACCTTGCTACGTTTACAAAGTTTATCAATATTACAAGTATTACCTACACCGAATCAAAGCTTGAGGTTTTTCAGCCTTCTTACGTATATACTTGAGAGAGATCGAACAATTGAACACACGCTTTTGTTTTTCAGTTTCTTTTAGAAGCTATATTGGGTCTCGAAAAGTTACAGCTGTTGAATTTCAGGTTAAATTGATGATAGAATATATCAGTTATTTTTATCAAATATGAACTTTTGAAAACCATTGCTTGAATTAATCACTTACCTCACTACCCTCCAAGATTGCTATAGTATATGCATTGTTCAGTTCTGTCTGCCTGTACCTATTACCTAAAAGATCTACTTCTGATCTCTTATCGCGTGGTAGAAATTAAGATTTCCAATTTATTATTTCTGACTAATCATCAAAATCAAAGTTTGACAAACTAGTAGAGATGAATAGTAGTAAATAGAGATTTTGGAGAGTTCATAAGGAGATGAATGAGCGACCTTTGAGAGATCTTATGCAAGTCAAGAGGAATCGAATAGATCCACTCTTCGCCGACTGTAACCAACATCAAGAAAAGTCAAACAGTGCAATTTATGTTCTGGAGTGTTACTTTGTGAAACTTTGTGTAAAAAGAAATAAAATATTATAAAAACGCTATTTCACTTGGTACAACTTCAACAGATACAGTTGTTATGGTAATCAGTTAATTTCAACTATTGAGAAGATACAAAGTTCGATTTTTATTCAACACTTGCAGCAATATTTATAAAAGTCCTTCTGCAGAATCCTTAAAAATAGTGTGTGTTTATAAACGTTAAATGTTTCCAAAACATGCCATGTCATATGATTCTGCCAAAACAGATCGATACATCTATCTCAGGTAACACAAACACATTTATATAAAGTTGATAAAACGTTAGATATGTAAATAAAATATATAATTTTGGTTACATAAATATTTCGTCCAAAATACCAAACTACTGGAAACAATGAAATACTTTGCTCTCTATTCATTAACCGCAATCGTGCCAAATAGGGTGAAAACTAAAAACTGACCTATTCCAACATAAAGGAAAACACTTGTTTGAGAACTGCTGTGTGAATGAGATGACGTGAAAATCTCACTAATTTGCACTTTAGCAGTAACAAAATCTGCTGAGATATTGACCTTCCTTTTGTTAACTATTTATGCTTATTTCCACGACAAGGGCGTGGAGGGGATCAAAATCGACAGTTGTACTTTGTCTATGCGATTTTTTTTTCATGTCTTACCTGCCATTTAAAATAATGACAGTGATTTAGTAACACCCTGTATATACACTGCTCAAAATTTGACGTGGGACACATCACAAACTCACAACACTTTTGTACTAATATACATTTTTGCACTTGATATATTTGGACTTGGACCAAGCAGCTGTTTTGATGTAACTGTCAAATGTTAATTCTTTATTGATTAGATAATAATCAGTAGGTGTGCATGTGAAACAATTGCATACAACGCTTATTGTAAATATCGTAGCTCCTTTAAACTAAGGGATATGCTTAAAAAAGTGTATATGGATAAACCAAGCCTATCTTCACTTTAGTAGCTCTGGCCATCGATGTCAGCAGATAGCAGCTCCTGAGTATAAAACAAAAGAACAACTAACAGTTGCAATTATACAATTAATTGACCATGTATATGCGTTTATGAAGACCATGCTAATTCAAAAACGTTTACAAAATATTACAAATTCTCCTTTTAATTACGTCTTCTAAAAATTACAACGTCCCACTTCAAATTTTGAGCAGTGTAGTTATAAAGGTGCGGACACATCTAACGAACGAGCATAAACAAGCAACTCGCGCAGCGTGGATCACGAACGAGCGCATTCGAACACGAACAATCCCATACGAGCACAAACAAACGAATTGTAGAAAATTGAGTGGGAACGAACGCGTTCGATGTTGTTCCAGCTAAATTAAAAACAGCGTACTACCTACCTGATTCCTTTAATAAAATACGGCAAGACGCTTTATTATAATAGTAGGAAGCACCTCATTGTAAAAGCAAGTGCGACTTTTATAATCATGAATCAGTTACTGAAAAAAAAAAGATTTAGACGAACATGTCGTTGGTGGATGACATCTTTGTTTAAAACGCGAATTCAATATGTTGCTTCTACTTTACTGGCAGATTTGCGACGTGAAAATTCTGGACACTTTGAAAATTCTACAAGGTTATCTGCTTCGAATTTTGATAAGCTTCTTCAAATGATCGGGCCAAAAATAAGTAAGCAAGACACATTCTTCAGGGAAGCTATATCTGCGAAGGAACGACTGAGTGTTACTTTACGATTTTTGGCAATCGGAGGTTCCTATAGAAGTCTCAGCTATCTTTTCAAATTCTCAAAGCAAATAATCTCTAAAATTGTTCCCGAGGTGTGCAAGGTATGATAATAATTGCAGAAAATAATAAAACTGTTTAATTCTAGTCTACATGTCATGCTCACGAACAAGCGTGATCGAGCACTTCTCTTTGAAGTACCGAAAACGGTTGGATCGTTGCTCGTCAGTGTTTGGAGACGTTTTTGCCTGCTTGTTCGTGTTTGCGGCTGCATCCACATTTAATTCGTTTGTGTTTGCTTCGATGTGTAAATATGATTTTGATATATTAAAGATTAGACGTCCATGACTAAATAAGAACTCATAAGGACGTCTCTGTGCTGCCCGGGATCTACCATATTGGTGTTTCATTTGTAGAAAGGAATTCTTATTCCTACCCTGGTAAAAGTATATGCCATTTCAGATTACTAAAATGACACAACTGTAACATTCGAAAAGGATGTTTAATATTTTATGGCAGGCAAGTAGGTAAACTACACTAAATGCACTTAGCCATTGTTGACCAACGGTGCGTTTGTTTTAAATAAAGAGCAATGCCCCTTCAAAAAAGGCAACGTTACTTCGACATTAGATGCATTAATTTTTAACTTATATAACCTATGTACTTAGTTTTGTGTCTCTCAGTACCGTCATAATGTTATACAGGGTGAAATCGACCAAATTATGGTGAACTGACATCTAGTATGTCGACGCTTTAATATTCGGTAGTAGTGGGTACAATGTTATTTATTACCTTCTTAGTATTCACGTGTATCTTGCGTTTGGACGATGAAGATATGGCTACCTTAGTAAAGAATCAACAAAAAGGGAATAAATAAATAGCTTGACAAAAAATTTCAAAACTGAAAAGTAGATGCAAGCAACTTTTTTTTGAAAAGAACGAGTAAGAAGAAAACGGCAAGACTTTGGAACTATAAGCTATTACCAAACAAATAAAACAACTGTGAGTTGGACGAAAAAAGAAAAGAAGAACTACTAATGAAGCGCTAGAAACCAGTAGCAGAAAGAAGAAAGAAAAATAACTTTAGAAAGTAATGTGGTTTGCAAAAGTTATTGACAATTTAGAGAAAAATAATATTCTGCTATGTTTTTTAACCTTACTTGTGCTGAAATCTTAAGAATCATTAAAAGAATATCTTTCTTACACATTATGTTGAATAGTATATACAGGGTGATTCCGAAATAAAGGGTATCCTTTTAATAGGTGATAAATGAGGCTAAAAGAAGACAAAAAATGAAAAAACGAAGTGGCTGCGTGAAAGTTGAAAATTTTGACAATTTTCCTAAATATTAAAACTGAAGCCGTCTCTGGTTAGAAAAAGGAAAGTGTTTCTTGTATTGTTGCCTTAAAAAGTGAAAGTTAAGGAGATTTACGGTGTTTTTAAACCCTTGTAGTGCAAGAACGAAAATTTACCAGGCATACCTATTTTCTTGGAACTAATAGTGCAGCTGTAGTAGCACAAGAAACAATAAATGCCATCATAAGCTACCCCCTGGACATTTTACAACTTTTCCTTCTTAAATTTGAAGTATGTTTAACATGCAGGGTTGCTGAGATTCGTTAAAACAGTAAAATAATAATAACAAAATTTATGTTACGAACAATTAGACTCCAGTCTCACAAGCAACATTTCAATCCCTTATTATTATTTAGTCACATGAATAGGAAACATTTTAAATGGCAATGGATTGCACATACTACTTGAATGAAACATGCGTATGGAAGGTACTACTAACTATCACTTCTGTATTTAATTCAATTTAATAAATTCAACCAATTTTTATTTATGTAGCATAATGCTTATTGAAGTTTATGGTTCTTCGGAAGTTTACAGAAAAAAATCACCAACAGTAAAATTTTAATATTTTTCCGTTTGCAGATTAAAAAGTAAAAGGTCCTACTGGTTATTTATGGCATTGTAGAAACCAGATAAACTATTATACCCCTCACATAAATAGCAAGAACTACCTGCCAATGACAAGGACAGTCAGTCAACCCCTATCGATTTTTGCTTAAGTAAAAGTATGAGAACAGGACCGGCTTGGCTTAGCGATTAAACTTCAATCGCATTTTTCTCGGAAACTATGCAACTTTTACCTCCCGTTTTTTAGCGCAAATGTATGTACTATCACACCGCTATCCACCTTTAAGAGGATACCCTTTATTTCAGAATCACCCTGTATATCGCCAAGTAAAACATTGCAGAAGCTTATGCAGGTGTACAAAAGGTTAACACAAAAATGCTTTAAAGGATAGGTGTGTGTTTCGTAAGATGCCAAAACAATAATTTACTCTGTAATTATAAGTGTTTTTAAGAAAGAAAAAAACAAATACATCGAATTTGATTTATTGATTGTTCATATTTATTTTTATCTTGTAAGGAAACAATTCATAATGAGAAATCTACACTGACCCACTTCTTTGGGGCATTTATTACTAAAACTAAAGGGAATCCCAGTGCAAAAGCAACACGGGGCTTTTTGTTTTTCATTTAACTGTCAACTTTAAGAGGAGTTTTGTGAAATTTCAATAAATAATTAATGCCGTAGCTTTCCATTTTTCTGTATTACGTAGCACTTCCAACTTTTCCTTTTTGCTATTAATAGTTGCAAAAATTTTTAACGAATACAAATGAAGATTCTCAAATAGGCAATGCAAATTATTGTCTGCATTACGTAAAAGTAACTATTTTTATCTTTCATATTTTACTATTTATTCATTTTTTGCTATATGGGTTTTTGTTACTAATGTTTCATTTCATTTCCAAGAATTTCAATTATTCTCGTAATACCATCCGTTATTAATAATAAAAGTATGCATTATTTTTATTATTGCCCATAAGTACAACCTTGACATAGCTTACAAGTACGTACTTCTATGACACTGTTGTGCACATTATAAATCAAACCATTAACCGGTTTTTGTAGTATAGCCATAGCCTCTTGAATATATAATGAAGGAATATTTTGGAGCTTCAATTAAGTGTAGTGTTTAGTATATAATTTATATTTTATTACTTGTTATTAATGTTTGAATCGGTATCATTAAGATGATTTGTTTTGAAATGCCACAAAGCCACAATCCACATTAGGAGTTTATGATATAATCATTAAAGCCTTGAATGTCTATGCTTGCTAAATGACTATTTTTGCTTTACTTTTCCAGTTTCCTACTAAAAATAGGAAGTTATGTTGTAACATTACCGGCTTTTTCTTTGTTGATTTTTTTCTCTATCTTCTAAACTTTTAAAGCCTACTCGACAAAAACTTCTTTTGGAAATCTTTCAGTGCTTCAACTACCTTTTTTAGATGTATCTTCATTTTCTTCTTTGTTATATCTTTTTCTTTTTGTCTGGTTTCCCTTGTGTGGGTTATCCATCTATCTTTAAGTTACGTCCAACAAATTAATTTTTACTAAAGATAAAGAAAATATGACGCGAGAACTTTTTTGAATATAGAATTTACCGTACTACCGCTTCGTAATTAAACCACAACCGCAAAACCACGAAAAGAAATACAGAAGTTTGAAGAAATATAAATTACAAAATTCAATTACAAATTGTACTACTCTTCAGTGGCGTGATGATGTGCAAAAATCGAGATAGGAAAAGTATTGTGTATTATTGATTATAAATGTAATAAACTACTGTAAATAGGTCTTTTGATAAAAGCACATTTTATTTACTGACTAGATTTTTCAAGATATTAAATTCCTTTTTGTGAAATTAGAAACATCGAGCAAAATTTACTAGACCAAAATAAATGAATATAACACAATGGAGTAGTAAAAGATTACAATGAAAAGAGTGAAGCTTTTGAAGACTAAAACTTATACTTCTAGTAAGAATCACTGGAATTCTTTCTTCTGTAGCAAATGAAGCATAATAACTAGCAACAGAAAATACGTGAAGCGCCCAATGCAAGATGTGCCTAAGTCACATTTATCAAAATTCGGTCCTAGTGTGCCATCCACCGTAGTTTTTGATAAGCTTTCCACTGATATTCTCAGATCAGCTAGATTATGTGACTGAGTCCTGTATTTTCAGTTTCAATGTAAGATGTATCTTAATCCAGTTTTTGACAAGTACAGTGCAAAAAGTACCCAAATTCAATTGAATTGAGTTTGTTTAGTAAAGTGTGACTGCTTTTTTGTTTTACTATTTTGTTGTATTCGGTTAACTGTATGAGTCATACCGGTAATAAACGTTCTTTTAACGATTGAAACGTGATAAATAACAAGAAATCATTATTAAAAACGGCTCAAAAAGGAGACATTCCTAACTGTCGATGTAAATGTTCAACAAAGATTACAAGAGAGGAACAAAAGGCTATTTTTGATCATTATACCAGCCTAAATTTGCACAGTAAACAAAACTTTTATCTTGAAGGATGCGTGCAGCCTGAGAGTGTAACGTGCACGTCCTAGAAAGGAAAATGTATGTGTATGTAGCACTACTTTTCGTTATGTTGTAAAAACTGCAGAGAAGACCATACCAGTCTGTCAGTCGGCATTTTTAGCTATACATGGCATAAAACGATCAAGGCTTCGAAGAAAGATTTTGAAAAAGGAATCTTTTAAAAATCTGAGAGGCCATCATCAGTCCAGACCGAACAGAATAAAAAAAGCAGTTCGTAAATTTATAGAAAACTCACTTCGTAAATATCTAGTTTACTCTCTATCTGTTTCAAAACTTCACAGAAGATTTTTGCATATCCACGAAAACAAAAAAGTGTTCTACGAGATGTTGAATTTTTGTTGAAGAATACAACACTGCATTTAGATATCCGCGAAAGGATATATGCAAGAAATGTACACGTTTGCTGACTCGCTTGTAACATGGCGAAGTTACAAACGACGAAATAAGATCCAAAAATTCATTAGTGCTAGTGAAGGAATTACATTTAAGGAAAGCTGAGAGTTTTAAGCTCAATCTTGCAGAAGCAACGGCTGATAAAGACCCAAACGTATTGGCTATTTGTTTCGACTACCTGTTACGAATATTGCAGACAAATACTATCTATGCCAGTTATGGATACATAATTTTGGAATTCATTGCTTTAATACAGGAAAACCAACCATCTATATTTACGATGAACATTTTGCCCAAAAAGGACCTAATGAAGTTATAAGCAAAGAGCGGCCGAGAATAGTTGATGCGTCATGAAAAGAATCGGTGACGTGTCGTGCCAGTGGCGGAGCGTTTACCAAACACTATATAAATGCACGTAGCATGAGCGATGCACAACACTTGGATATAAGGAGTCGATTGTTAAATAACGTTGGCCTTGCTTAATTTTTTTCAGTATTATTAAAGTGTCATTTATCTAACGTTTAATTTTCTTATTATTTTGGATCGAAGAATAAAAAGCTTCTTGAATTTTGTTTAATTCACTTTTATTCAATAATAAAAATTATCGTCATCTTCCTTGTCTTTTTCTTCTAATCATTGCATTGCTACATAGTGTCTCACATACCACCAACAACAACAACGGTATTATGATTACATTAAAGTATTAATAAAGATAAAGTATTTCAAACCCTAACAAATTTAATATTTATTATGATTAATTTTCATTTATTCAAATTTTAAATTCGTATTTATAATAGTAAAACAATGATATATTTGCACTTTTGTAATAATTAAAACGGAAAATATAAAACGAAAATGTGTTACACCACTGACCTGCGCTTATTTTGTAGAAAATACGTCACTATCCTACGCAAATTGCACATGTCTAGTCGTCCGCCTCAGTAATATCGATAAACTCAACGTGGTTTATATACATTGCGGTGACGTATACGGACAAGTTTACTGGGCCATCAACTATTTCATGCCGCTCCTTAGTTATAAGCTGCCTGGAAGATTTTATTAATCTAAACAAAAGACAAGACCATTCAGTTTTCTGCGACAACTGTTTCAGTCAAAATAAGAACATGTTCTTGTTTGCCTTTTTTGAACAACTGTGCATTAATGGCGTCTTTGACAGAATTGAAATTACGTACCCAGTTCTCGGACCTAGTATGATGCCAATCGATAGAGATTTTGCAGGCATGATTCAGTGGTTAATCCTGAGGTGTAGTAGTCCAGTCAATGAATACCTAAAAGGGGGTTGTAGAGAACATGGAAGGGGGGAGAATTTTTCCCTTGAGGAATGTGTTGGGGGTAGTTAGGAGGCAAACATACTAAAAGTCCCCGCCCCTAGCCTCGCCGCTTCAGGGGGTGAGGGGGGGCGGAAAGGTCCCTTTTTTTGGTTCTTCGCTAATAACTCGGAAACGGTACATCCTACGCTAAGAAGTATTTCTTACAAAATAAAAGATAATTAA